>CANNZV010000828.1:23760-222536 GCA_947561585.1 Caprella mutica | reverse complement strand
CACCAGCCTCACACTCACTCACCAGCCTCACACTCACTCACCAGCCTCACACTCACTCATCAGCCTCACACTCACTCACCAATATCACCCTCACTCAACAACATCACCCTCACTCACCAGCCTCACACTCACTCATCAGCCTCACACTCACTCATCAGCCTCACACTCACTCACCAACATCACCCTCACTCACCAGCCTCACACTCACTCATCAGCCTCACACTCACTCACCAACATCACACTCACTCATCAGTCTCACACTCACTCATCAGCCTCACACTCACTCATCAGCCTCACACTCACTCAGCAGCCTCGAACTCACTCACAAACCTTAAATTCACTCACAAGCCTCACATTCAATCATCGACCTTAAATTCACTCATCAGCCTCACACTCACTCATCCACCTTAAATTCACTCACCAGCCTCACATTCACTCACCAGCCTCACACTCACCCACCGACCTCACACTCACTCACCAGCCTCACACTCACTCACCAGCCTCACACTCACTCACCAGCCTCACACTCACCCACTGACCTCACACTCACTCACCAGCCTCACACTCACTCACCAGCCTCACACTCAACCACCGACCTCACACTCACTCACTAGCCTCACACTCACTCACCAGCCTCACACTCACTCACCAGCCTCACACTCACTCACCAGCCTCACACTCACCCACCGACCCCACACTCACTCACCAGCCTCACACTCACTCACCAGCCTCACACTCACCCGCTGACCTCACACTCACTCACTAGCCTCACACTCCATCACCAGCCTCACACTCACCCACTGACCTCACACTCACTCACTAGCCTCACACTCACTCACCAGCCTCACACTCACTCACCAGCCTCACACTCACCCACTGACCTCACACTCACTCACCAGCCTCACACTCACTCACCAGCCTCACACTCAACCACCGACCTCACACTCACTCACCAGCCTCACACTCACCCACCGACCTCACACTCACTCACCAGCATCACACTCACTCACCAGCCTCACACTCACTCACCAGCCTCACACTCACCCACAGACCTCACACTCACTCACCAGCCTCACACTCACTCACCTGCCTCACACTCACCCACTGACCTCACACTTACTCACTAGCCTCACACTCACTCACCAGCCTCACACTCACCCACTGACCTCACACTCACTTTTTAGCCTCACACTCACTCACCAGCCTCACACTCACCCACTGACCTCACACTCACTCACTAGCCTCACACTCACTCACTAGCCTCACACTCACTCACCTCTCTTCCTCCACTTCAGTTCTTCCTCCACTCCTTGTTCTTATATTCTCTCCGTGCAATTTCTTCAGCAGTTCTTTTACGTCAGTGTCTGTCAAATGACACCTAGCCAGGCATATATAGCTAAACCTGAAAAAATGAAGTAATTTGTGGGGAAGAAGAACAACAATTAGCCCCAAAAGTAGATTTAAAGCTCAAAATTTAGATGTAATATAGTTATGATTTATAGGCAACAGTTTAAAGTATCGATGATTTAGTGATTTGAATTAACAACTTTAATAACAGAAAGATAAATTAGATGAGTTAAATAGTGTCGTTTGGTTTTAATAAACGATAAATTCGTAATTAAATAATGACGAACAAAATGATGTTTTAAATTGGCTTTTAAAAAATTATGATAGGATGATAAGTTACGTTATTTATCACGTGGTAAATAAGTTACGTTATTCATCACGTGATAAATAAGTTACGTTATGTATCACGTGGTAAATAAGTTACGTTATTTATCGCGTGATACATAAGTTACGTTATTTATCACGTGATATATAGGTTACTTTATTAATCACGTTATAAGTAAGTTATGTTTTTCATGATGTAAAGAGCATATTACATGATGTGTCACGCTACATTCTAGTGAATAAATAAATAAATAAATAAACCTTTATTGAATAATAATGTACAAAAATAAACATTGTTTTTCATAAGTATTTTTGTTACAAAAAAATAAAATCAAGCAATAAATCAGAATTTATATCCAGATCCAAGTTTAATATAAATTCAAGCCCTTATTCAAATAATAAATTACTTTTTTTTTAACGTGTCCTCAGCTATTTTGAACCAATATTAGCTGCTCGTGGAGTCACGTGATCACGAGAAGTGTAAATACTATTAATTAACTATTTGATTCATGAACCTGCCAACATTACACAATTAACTAATTATGACAAACTTTATAATTGGTGAAAGAATATCAGTTGCAGTAGGTTAGATGTCAAAATTAAACTTGTAATTCGATTTAGCTCCATTAATTAATATTAACTTTTTCACCTCAACATCCATTTAAGCCGTAGGTTAAATATCACTCACTCTCTAGATTTAGGGCACATGTACTTTATAGCTTTGTAGAGGTTTACTTTGCCATCAGCAGGTACGTGTTTTATCATCAGGTAGGTTCCTCCTCTAACAGGATTACTCTCAAAGATGGGGCAGTCTTCGGTGTAGTTGACAGCCAGCCCTGCAAAGTAAATAGAGTGAGTAACCACTAAAGCGAAAAAGAAAAAACAAAGAGAAAATCACTTTAAATGAATATTCATAGTTAAAGTAGTAGGTGTAATTACAGTAATACTTCATTACATAATATAAGCTCATTTAATTACCATTATTTCTTTGTTATTTTCAGGTGATTATAAAATCTGTTCAAAAGAAAATAAGTTTTCATTTATTCATAAAAAATTGTGAAAATAATTAAATTAAGATAATTGGTATAGAACTTTCTTAAACCTAAACATTAACATAACATTTCAGGAAAGATTCTTTAATCTATCTATTTAAGCTTACATAATTTTATAAATATAAAAAATATTCAATCTAATTTTAAAATAGGTGAAGCTATTCAGTTACTTGTAAGTTGAAACTTGTGAAACCAAATCAATTTTTTTTAAAGTAATCGATATATTTGAACAAAAAAAAAATATTATTAACCGAACTAAAAAAATTGTACTTACTAAACTAATAAAATTGTATTTACTAAACTAAAAAAACTATATTTACCAAAACTATATTTTAAAAATGTTTCTTGAGTTTAATATATGACATTGGCTCTGTTACAAAATTAGAGAGTTTGTTATATAGTTCTATGGATCAAAAAATAGTAACATTTCACTCAAGTTCTGTTTGAGTTGGAGGAAGATAAAACTTATTTGTTCTAGTATTATGGTCGTGAGACAATGTTTATTTAATTAAAAGACGAAGCTCGTTATTTAATACTCTATGTATAAACAATAATTAAAAAGTAATATGAGACATCGTCAAATTTCAAATGTTTGATATTAAAATAACATGCCTACATTTCATTTAAAATCATATTAGGGATGTTGTTTTCATCCATTCTTACGTTTAAAATTGTTCTTACAAGTTTTTATTTTAGCTTAGGATAGATTAAATGCCCAAGTATTTGAAAATATCGACATATTCGAAATATGATATAATGTAAATATTATCAACAACTTCTTTACAAAATTAAAATAATATTTAATATTATCTCATTCCCCTTCTTCTGGGAAATTTCTATGATAACTGAAAAATATTTTAAATTGAACAATTTCAGAATTTTCTAAAGTTCCCCGTAAATTATTTGAAAGTTTTCTATGACTAAGAGAGAAATTCCTGAAATTAATTGATCCATTCAGGAGAAATTAATCAATACTAATTTTGATATAAATTACAATTATTTAATTTTTAGATAAAATAAATGTACTTATGAAGTTATTAAAATTTTCCTAAAAACACTTTACAGTATTTAACTATCACTGTATAGATTGTAGGAAGGATGGATAAACATAATAAAATAAAAATAAATATGAAGGATTTTAATATTCAATATAAATCAATAAGAAAGTTTTCAATATTATATACAAATCAATAGGAATGATCAAAATATAAATTATTAGGAAGGATTAAAAAAATCAACATAAATGATATACAAGAAATAATTTAGAACTAATCGTTTTATTTTTCAGTAACACATCTAATGCACTCACTTAAGACTCCTTTGTGTTCCTCTAAGGCTGCAAAGCTGATGTCAGTGACTGATGGAGTGCTGATGAACAGTGTATTACCTCTGAGAACTCTTACAGCAATGGAAAGATGTTCTTCTGATGCAATGCAAGCTATGAATCTAGTTACCTTGCACCTGATGATAATATGGGAAAGAAAATGATGCAACTGTTAAAAACTAATTAAAAGTTAAAGATTTTGTTTATAAACATAGAGTTTATATATCTTATTAATGAATTCATTCAACAGAAATTCCGTTTTATCAAAGCAATTTATATTATTTATATTGCGAGTCAATGAAGTAGTCATTGTGTGATTAGTTGCTAATAATGTAATAAAAGTCAAAATTGAATAACTTAAATAGCACTTTTGTAAATTGAGAGTATAATATGAACTATTTTGTTAATATCATTATTTGTCATAATGATACCATCTAAACATAACTAACTCTCTGCTTGAATCAGTGAATACATTTAACTAAAATTGAAATACAGATAATATACATGAAAAAAAAATAACTAACTTGCTATTTTTGAACTGCGTGTAGAATTCTCCCTCTAGTGGTATGAAATTGTTGAGACTATGCAAGAAAGAAAGCTTAATTTCACTGTCATCTCCCAATACTGACAGCAATTCGATTATTTGCTGAGTATTTATAACCTCGTCAGAAGTGATGTCAATCTTTACTTTAGATTTCCTTCTCTGCACAACCTTAGTCATCGGTTTGATGTGTGTGCTGTACTTTAACTTATAATTGTCCCAGTCTTCCAGGCAGTCAGACACAATGCTGATGATGTCTGCATTGTTGTCTGATGACAGAATGAGATCTAAGTGATAGACAGGAGAATAATCCTCTGATTTGAAGTATTTCTTCAGTAGTTGAGTGAAGGTGTTTCTGTACTTGGACAGCTCTCCATTCCCAAGGATTTCCAACATCAGAAGTTTGATGATATTACCATATCTATTGAGAAAAATATGTATGCATTTATATCGGATTATTTTCTTTATATTTTAGATTAGAATTTTTTATATTTATATGCTGTGCACATGCATGTGAATAGTGTGCCACTGTGCATTTGTAGGTAGTTAACGTCTGTAAATTGTGCATGCTGTAGAGTGGCTTGAACACACTGAATTTACTATTTTTGAAGATAAAATAAATTATACTTTTGATGGTATTAGAAACACTGACCTCAAGCACAGAACACTAACGCTTTGACGAGTCACTGTTGGTTCAAAACTTTAGAAAGAAACATCGTGTCAGTTTGTGACGATAAATGTCACGTGAACGGATTAAAGCTGAAAATTGAGTGTTGGTACGATCTACCATTTTCAAATGATGCAAACGATCTTATAGGTAATATGTCATGTGAAACGGATCTTACATGTAATAATGTCAGATGTTAACCAATTTAAAGAGAATCATAATATTGGAACCGATTCTTGCATTCTAAATCTAGAATTCTAGATGTACTAATATTCTCATTAGTATAATGTAAATTAGTATTAACATTTATTTGTAAAATATTATTAATATTACTATATCCAAAAACTTTTTTAGGAAAAAATATGATTTTTTTTTCAATTTCAAAAATATTTTAGGGTATAAAGGGTTAATATACCATTCTTTCATTAAAAAATAATCATTCTCCTATACTCTCCTCTCCCCCCCCTCCCTTCATCTTTCACCCAGATTGAGAGTAATAATATTAAATTTTTATATAAAATATTATATGTTTATTGACACAAGTAATCTTCACAAATACGAATATATGCTTTCATGTACAAGGCTCATTTACAATTTATTTGCCTGAAGCAGACCCTGTCTAAATCACACTATTAAATTATACTATTAATCCCTGTCTAAATTATGCTATTAAGTTAGAATAAGAATGAAAGTTTCAATATGTATACTTAAAATATTTTAAGGTAACTACTCACCTCTTCATTTCCTTTTTAATGTCAGCCTGTGATTCATCAAGTTCCAAGACCTGAAGAAGCTGTGATAGTTGTTTACCCTCTGGTTGATTCTGTGAATTCCTGTCATCTTGAAGCTCTCTGATTTTTTCGCTCACGTAGTTGGCTGCAAAGGACTCCTGTATAGTGCTATGAATGAACTGGTAAGATGTATAGTAGGAGAATTTGAACGAGTATTCTGGCGTTATAATGAAAGAAAGTAAATTGGGAACATCAATGTATTCTGGTATTCCCCTTATTTTCTCGCATTCAGCAACAATCTTCAAATACTCTTCTTCATGAATTTGATATTCATTTGCTCTGAAGAATTTAAGACAGAATTTACCCAGCACATTGAAAACATCTATAGCTCTATCTTTAGAATTAGGAATATTTTCTAACTTTCTCGCAATTTCACGTAAGAAATTAGTTCGAATTGCTCTAAAAGCACTTTGCTCATTCTTCATCTGAGACACTGAGTCTGGATCATTCACGAACAACGAGAAAAATAGTGTTAAAAGAATTGGCGAAGAGAAAACTTCTTGAGCAGCAGCAGTTAGATTTTCAAAGCTACTCACCAGCTTGTCAGTGTCAATAGAATCATTCGTCTTATCAAAACAACTCCTCAGGAAGTTCACTTTGTCAGTCATTCCACTGATGGGTTCGATAGACGTTTTTGTGCATCTCAAACTCCTCTCTTGCAGCTTGATGACCAGATCATTCCCTGCATCAATTCGTGAAAAAACAATGCAACTAGCGTTGGAATCTCTGCAGAAATCAATTATATTGTCGATGAGCTTCCAACAATTGTTATTTATTTCGTCGTAGCCGTCAATGAGAAATAGTGAACCTTCCACAATTTTGAAGGCGTCGAGGATGTCATCTTTAGGAGAAAGAAAATATCTGAGATATTTTCTTAGAAATTTTGCAAGATCTGTCTCCTGCTCATTTCTGCAGTCGAGGTATATTGGTATTTTGAATTTCTCGATTTTTTCATACCTAGGTGTACTACCATAAACTGATGTATGAAGAATATCTTGGAAGATACTTCTCATTAAATGCGTTTTCCCTGAGCCTGGACCTCCATTTATTACAAGAAATTTGGAATGGGTTTTGTTATAAATTTTTGTACAAGGAAAGATAATTTTGGTACCATATTTTCTACCGTTTATGGTTGCAGATAAGTTACAGCCATGGAAGATATCAGAGGTACGGTTTTTCGTCCAATTACCCGTCGAAGGGAAAGAGAAGTAAGAAGAATATCTCTCTAGTAGCATGGCAGGGACTTCAGTTTCTATATATTTACCAATATACTTCACTCTGTTTTCATACAAGTGTGTTGTATCAAGAAGAACTTTTTCAAACTCGTCATCCAAAACTTTCACCTTGCTTTCAATTTCAGTTTGATCTTTGCCGAAGAGTCTACCAGCAGCTCTGATACATTCTCTCATCGTTACTATCATCTTGTGATTACGACACTCTTTCGTAGCCACAGCATATTCGTGACTCACGTCATATATGAAGGTTTTTATTTCTTTGAGTAGACTCTCCACACTATTAGGATCTTTGATTTGTTTCTCATACTCTTGACTGCCAGTTAGTGCCACTTTTTCGTAACAGAGAATTGGGAGAAAAGCATGCAGTGCTGTTATGTCGAAGTCAGAGAAAGATTTTCTTTCTATTTTTGAATCGTTCATATCCATCCATTTTTTGTGGTTTATATTACACTTATCTTTAATTTTTGTTATTATTTCCAAATCATTGATGTGATCTTTTATTTTCTTATCCTTGGGTAAAGCGAATCCCCAATCAATTATAGTCCGATAGACCAAAGGTCCACAGACAAACTTTATGTGATCATTTCTCAGTAAACTAATATCTTTTGGTTTGATGCCAAGTGGATACAGAACCTTTACCGCAGACATCGTTCTTGTCAGTTGGTCAGGTGATAAATCTACTGAAAGAGAAAATATTTAATTAGAAAATTAATAAGAATCGTTTGGTTATATTGATTACCATATTCAAACTTATGTACCACACATAGGACAAATTCATTGGTAGAGTACGTGTTTGTATACAGAATAACTAGGTGGAACAAACTAGATAAGCACGAGGAATAACTTACTAATTCTGATACATGCTCAGACCATTTGGTAATTTGACATGGGCGTCTCATTACTCGATTCAGGAGTAATTTTAATAAATCTTAGATTGGTTTTGTTCAACAAAGCCAGTATAGTCATTTAGGCACATTGCACTATAGTTACAGTTATCCAAAGTTGGATTTCTTTGAATTGATAAAGATCAGGGAATGCTGACTCATGGAAAATTTTCAGTATTTCTTATTTTGGCATCAAATATATTATATTGTAATAACAAATATATGCACTTAGAAACTAGTTTCGAAAATGCAAATTGACTTCACTCTATTGGAGAGTTTAATTTATTTATTTTTATATAAGATTGTGATACAGAAAACATTTTTTTTTAATTATCAGTGTTACTTTTTCAAAGATTTAATTTCACTGTTGAATTGAATTGAAATTGTTTGTCTCTGTTTATCAACTTTCCTATTGAAACTACTGTAATTGTTTAAACAGAGTCAACTCGTATACATTTATGTTGTTTCTATCAATATGAAGGTAGATAGTTATGGGCTAGGAATAGCCTATCAAAATATTCTTCAATATTATTTTACATGAGAATGTTTAGGAAGTTTGTCTTTGCACAAATTTACAATCTAGATAGTTAGGTATCAAATTTTCTGTTGGGTTCTAGCTAGCTAAGAAAGAACTGGCAGGCCCTGCTTTAGTTACCAAGTCACGATTTAAATTAATTTCCAAATGGTAATTAAAGAGAAGAAAAGTAACAAAAGATAGAGGAGAACCGGGAGCATTCGGACAGAGGGATAGTTCGAACAACTCGTTTGAACATGTTTATAATTGTTGGAACTATCTCTTATTGCAACTGAATTTGTGCGAGGTGTTACCACTCAGCTATTTGAAAGATCCAGTGCGGAGATGGAGTGTGTCGCCCTCGAGGTGTAATTTACTGTTTTCTTCAATATTGATGAAAACTGATTCTCAATCTCAAAGGTATGAATTATATCAATATTTTATGTTATGTTTGGTGTGTTAAAAAATTAATATAATTGAAATTAGAAAAATGGCGAAGTTTTTAATTTTGGAGTGTCATTTGGGAAGATAAGGGCACTTTCTGTTTAGGTTGGTTCGGACGGTATCCGAATCTTCCCTCTGTATCCGATTCAGTCCACCATTACAATTTATTGAAGTAATTCTTATTAAAAAGGACATTCTGAACTTTTCTAATTGGCATAGCATTTGCTTATAAGATTAGTTGCAACTTTTAATATTAGTGTCTTTATTCGACAGTTTAGCGATCGTATTCATGCATTTTCTTTATAAAATCAGGAAAACTGATTTAGTCCGTAATAAAGAAGGTATTCAAAAAACATTTGATGAATTCCAAAATGGTTGAAAAATTCCAAAATGGTTGGAATTCATCTTTTTGCTTCAGAAGCAAAAAGCTGCTGAAATTGGATGTGTAACAAGATCTACACTTACGGACTATACTTTAAACATTCGATGAAATATTTAAGATGTAATTTACTAATTTTGGTGAATTCCAAGAAAACGGAATTAGTTATACCCAGAGTAAAAGGATATAGTTATACCATTTGATTTTGATATATAGCTATTAAATATAAGGATAATTTCACAGTGATTACTCGTGGGCTATATATATTTTGTTGGAGAAAATGTTCAATCATTACAATAATATTATTATGATAAAATTTCAAATACAATGAATTATTACTGTGAATAACAAGTCATTATGGTTTATTTCAATTAAATTAGTAGATCCAAATTCAATCCTATCATTTAATTACCCAATTTTCCAATGTTTTAACCATTTTTAAGGTGTCCAATCATCCTCCAGCTTGTCCGAAGTCTCTCTTTACGAAAGAGCATTCGGACACTTGAACAGAGGTGGGCAGCGCTACTTTGAAAAGCAGTGGCGTTGCCGCTACCGCTACATACATAATAATGTAGCAGCGCTGCCGCTACTCTTACACTCTCAGAAAAACAGCGGCGCTGCCGCTTCTACTACAACAGAATGTAGCGGCAGCGCTACTGCGCTACTTTCCAAAAAAATATCATATATGCTGTAAGATTGAATTTATTATTTTCACGGCCACGTACAGTGTAGAGATTCATTTTTGATCCTCTGAAAAAAGATAACACGCAAGGATTGGGGCAAAAACAAATTAGCTACGAGATATAACTATCCTTGATCAAGAGAGAACTCAAGGGGAAACCATTGGAAACTAGTGATGCACTTTTTAAGAGTCTGTGTGGAAGAACCACTCACTGTAGAATACAGAAACTAATTCCCTCTTAGGTTACTATGGGCGGAGAAGTATCTTAAGACTGATTACCAAACAGTACTCTACAAAGACAAAACGCGTGAAAACTCTCAACGGCCCTGACTGATGGGGGTACGGTCAAGAGCCCCCCCGGTCATGAGCCTCCCCCGGTCACGAGCCCCCCCGGTCACAAGCCCTCCCCGGTCATGAGCCCTCCCGGTCACGAGCCTCCCCTCCCTGTTTTTTTAATCCCTATTTACCTAGTTAAACCAATGAAGAACTACTGAGATAGAAATAACTGAGAGTTGCAAATGTAGTTTGTTGTATCCGCTAGTTTGTTGTACTGCACACTTCATGATTGTTTAATGACCTGGCAGGAGGGTGCAGAGGGTGGCACGCCTCCCGATATACATATATTTTATGTTTAATCAGTATTAAACTACAAAAGTGTCACTAAGGATTAAATAATATATATGTAAATAAGGATTAAAAAACAGGGGGTCTCGTGACCGGAGGGGCTCATGACCGGGGGGGCTCATGACCGAGGGGCTCATGACCGAGGGGCTCATGACCGGGGGGCTCTTGATCGGGGGGGTGGGAGCTCATGAACGAGGGGGGGGGGGTGGGCTTATGACCTACACCCGACTGATGAGCTAAGACTTGCCTCCCCCATGCCTCACCACATCGCCAACGAATTTGACGTCAAGTCAACATGGGATTGGATGTGTGATAATTTGGGCTGGGACCATTGGAAATGAACTGGCCGGATCTTCCAGGATTCCAGAAGGAATAAGAATAAATTCTGCTAATAACATTAACTGTGAATATCCTGAGGAGTAATAAGTTCGTCAATGACAAGTTAATGGTATGGCTCATTCTCTCTTTAGATTCAAACCCAATTGAAGAACCTCAGTCCATCCTGAAGCAGAATGTGTATGTGGGAGGATGTCAGTTCTCGTCGAAAGATGAGTTCTGGAAGAATACTGAAGACTCTTGTAAGACGATAACGTCTGATACAATTCAGAAATTGACAGATTTGATGTATAAGCGTCTTTTAAAAATGGTGAAAAAGAGGGGAAACCAAACCGGATATTGACTTAAAATTAGCAGTTAAACTACACATGAATGCTATCGCTAAAAAAATACAATATATATAGAATTATTTATAACATTTATTTGTGCATTTTTAGTGTTATGCTTGGTACACTGTAAATGACTAACTTTTAGTAAAATGATTGAAGCATCCGAAATAATATTTGAATTACTTTCATTCTTTTAAAGTTACTCGCAATGTTGATGCACATTTCTAGAAAAATTGAAGAAAAACCATTGAGTTAAACTCCTTTTATTTCAATAAACACATCTGCATAAAAGCGTAAGACGATGTGTATGTTGATCGTATTAGGCGGTTTTGTCTTAATATAAAATATTCACATTGCGTATCATTATTATGGTCGTACCTACTATAAATCATTGTTTGAATATCAGTTGGTCGTACTAATTGGATTTCTCTGAATATCACTCACAACTGATTAGCTATCTAGGGTCGTGCACTTGTGTAGACACTTTTTCATAGAAAACGAAATATGGAAGAAAACATTGGCGCGATAAATGTATCTTTTCCATCAATTTTTAGCATACAGAGTAATAATATTGGTATGATTGGAAGCAGAAAAACCTGGACAACAAAAGTAAGTTCGTATAACTTACTTACTACTCTGAGGCTAATAAAAAAAAATATAAATATATACTTACTTTTGTTACCCTAGTCTTTGCGCATCAAACAAATCCTATATTTTAAATTTACTTTAAAAATTGACGGAGAAAATACAGTTTGACTCCCAAAAAATAGTACTTTTCATTTTTTTTTCAGGAGAGCCAAAAGAAAAACACAATGGCATTGTGCGTTACAAGGTTTGAGTTTTTATTTGAGCAGTAAGGTTTGAGCAGTAACAAACAAACATATGCACGTGAAACTTTCACATCACGTACCTGATATATAAAACTAGGTATTGCAACTAAAAAAAGTTAATGTTTATAATTTTCAGCAAATCTTGGCGGGACGATCCCCTTAACCAATGTAATTATTATATTTGGAACAATTAAGTATGTACACAAATGACTTTAGTTGATTTATTATTAGTTTTATTATCCTAACTCTTTAATAGTCAATACATGAAACCTACCAACTAATTTTAATTTTGCATTTAAATTTGTGAATATTTGCTGCTAAGAAAATTCATCCACGGAAAGTTCGTCCATTTTTTTAAATTAGGAATAGAATGAAAGACATTATTGAGTGTTAATAATATATGTAAGAGATAATTGCAGTCGCATAAAATCTTGTTAGATGAAAATAACACATATATTCAGCAGTTATAACTGTTGATGAAAAATTCATTATATATAGCTAATATTTTATATATAATTGAAATTTAAAAAATGACTTCATCAAATATTTGAAATGAAAAGCTTGGATATTCCAGCCATGTAAAACAAGGGGAATGGTTGTCAAAAAAAAACTGCTGTTTCATTCGGAGTTCTAGGTCTTTCCGCCAAAAAACACTTTTGCCGTATTGACACATTTGCTAAACATATGAAAATTATTTCCCCAAATAAAGAATACAAATTTTACAGTGAAAAATACTAAAGTACACATTTTGTTACTATCAGACCTAGATAGGGAGGGGGAGGGAGCAAGCCCCTCCCTCCCCAGACCCCCTCAACTGGCTAATCTAATCATGGGTGAAGTATATCTCTATATATTTACAACATTAACTTTTCATTGACGCCAACAACATCTTCGGGTGGTAGGAATGCTAAGGCACCAAACATATTATCTTAAATTAAATTAATGACTTTATCATATATCTATCAATCTTAATGTTTTATTAAACAATCATGAATAATTGTTCATTACAACAAACTTAATGGATACAACAAGTACTATTACCTACTTACATAAAACTACTTTATGTCAAATATTTATCATAACATTTTCTCCCATTAAAATTGATTATTTTGCGTTTAATGGACGAATTTTACGTGGACGAATTTTCCTTCCAAGAAATTCCAACTAGGTTTAGGTTACTTATAGCAGTATAATTTATATTTTGATGTTGCTGGTTTGTAGCACCGGTTAATAACTAATTTATCAGATGCATAATGCATATATGAAACAATAATTTACGAGAGTTATTGCAGTTTAATATCTTAAATGGCATTGATAAATTAAGCTCCTTCATCAGAACCATATAGTTGAAAAGCCAACAATTTGTTTTAATTTTTTGCCAATTTTAATTTATAGGTTCGTAACATCTTTATTGGTTATTTAACACATTGACCATATATGCTCAAAATGCAGTCAAGCTTAAAGGCCTTGTTACATGGTGCGAGTTACTGTCGTGACAGTGGACAGCTAGTAGCTGTTCCTCTGTACTCGCATGCCAGTAGCTCGACTCGCCTCACCTGGTCACACAAGTGCGAGCTGATGGCTTGAAAATAGACAGTTACTGAACCTAAACTCGCATTATCTAACAAATATTGAATTATTTGATATCAATAATTTAATTTATAATATTTATTTAATTTAATCAATAATATTTATTTAATTTAATTAATATTGTATTAATTATATCAATATTGTATTAATTATATCAATATTTTATTACTTATATTGATATTCTATGAATTATATTAATCTGTATAAATAATCTATATACAGTATGTTTGCAAAAAATGTATTCACTGCCATTGATTCTAAAAATTCATTATTCTACGAAAATATGCATAATATATTGGTACCATAGATACGTACAATTATTGATGAGTTTTGCAAAGTACTCATTTCAATGGCAGTCGATACATTTTTTTGCGGACACACTGTATATAATACGCTACATCTGTGTGTGTGTGTGTCTGTCTGTGTGTCACTTGGAGAAATATTACTCACAAACGGTTAGACCCAGAGACTTGAAAATTTACCACTTTTTAGAAAGTCGTGTAGAATTTAACGTATTAAAAGTATTTTTCGAAATTCAAACGATTTTATTGAAAAGGATTCTTCGAAATATTTTAAATGATTAACATTTGATTTATAATGGGATATATAGGAATTAATTCGACATTCTTTCCAGGATATTTTCAGAGACTATCCAACAGAATGGACTGAAATTTTCTGGAAACCTCCGGCCTATATGGTTCTACAGAACGTCATTGATTTGTATTACGAAATTCGAACGGGTTTTTGAGCTATTCGAATTTTAAGTTTTAATGGAATAGATAGGGATTTAATTCAAATCGGCAAATACATGATAACATACGAAATAAATGAAAAAAGGAAATTTAAATTATTCGATTTAAATAGTCAACAAAAGATACAGCGTTAACCGTTTTTCGAAATTCGAAGCACTTTTCGAGATATGACGAAAACAAGAAAATGAAAAATTTAATTCTACGCTGGTTATCATTTTTGCACGACTGAAAATATATTAATTAATTTCAATATTTATATTGACGGGTGGGAATAAGAATAAATATTCGAAATAAACGATATTTAAAATACATTGAATAGAATAATAACGAATTTTACATTATTATATTAATTAATTTAAAGAAATGGAATATCAGCTGCTACCTATATAAGACAATTTTATTTTTTTTATTTCCAGCATTGAACGGATCGATGTAGTTAATTGTTCTTGTAATTATTGGAATTATGTTTATAATTTGTATTTAATTATACAGTTATTTTATATAATATTTTATGATCTGTACGACAGTATTTGAAACAATTTGATGACGTCACGGGACAGAAAATTACTCTTTACTGGTACTACCTAATTCTTATGAAATGTAATGGTAAACGGGTTGTATAATGTGTATGAACAAACACAATAAGTAATATACTGAAATATTAATATTAAAAAATATATAATAATATGTACACGCTACCGTGCATTTTACACTAGTCTATATATATGTATTATGTATATAATACGCTTCATCTGTCTGTGTGTGTGTGTCTGGATGTGTGTTACTTGGAGCAATATTACTCACAGACGGTTAGACAGAGAGACTTGAAAATTTACAACTTTTTTGGAAGTGGTGTCGAATTTAATGTGTTAAAATGATCTTTCGAATTTCAAACGGGTTTTCGAATTATTACCCTTGATTTATAATGGGATACATAGGAATTAATTCGACATACTTTCCAGGATATTTTCAGAGACTATCCAACAGAATGGGCTGAAATTTTCTATGAGCCTCCTACAGAACGCTATTGATTTGTTTTACGAAATTCGAACGGGATTTTGAATTATTCAAATTTCAAGTTAAAAATGAATACTAAGACATCTTTGTTCATGACATTTTTTCGATTGGACGCATAGAAAATGAGTTATTCGGAATTCGAATGAATTTCGAACCATTAATTAAAAGTATAGATCTCCGACAATTTTCAAGCAATGGCTTTGTTTTTTTTGCATTCGAATTGCAATTCGATTCTTTACAGAATAATGGAGGCATATTTCTGAATTTCGTATTAGTTTTTGAAAAAAAACATTTGAAAAAATTCAAAATTTTATATTTTGAAAAAAAAAAAATCAAAATTCAAAAATCAGCTTTCAGCAATTTCTAAAGAATCAAATTGCGTTTTGAATGCAAAAAAAAAAAACATAAAGCCGTAGCACCCTAAATTGTCGGAGTTCTATACTTTTGAAAAACGGTTCAAAATTCGTTCGAATTTCGAATAACTCATTTTCTATGTGTCCAATCGAAAAAATGTCACGAACAAAACAGTATTCGAATTCAATTTTAAATATAGGTACGAAGTTTAATAACCTTTTTCTCTATACAAAATTACCCATGATGATTTTTGACACTATTAACTATCTATTACTGAAATGAAAAAAAAATACGATAAAATTATCAGATTTTTCTATTTTTCCTCAACCATAAATGAATTGTCTTATTTCAAGTAAAAATAATTGTTGATATGTATCCTATATAGTATATAGGATTAAGTTTAATTTACCTCCTCATATTTTAAACAGTTGTAATATACTTTAGTGGGTTCTAGAAAATTTCGGTCTTGGAAAATTCTGTCGCGGAAATTTCGATTTTGGAATATTCGGTTCGAGGTGTAAATAAAACCTTTAAATCAGATGCCCTCCCCCCCCCCCTGCCAGGTCTTAAAACAATCATGAAGTGTGCAGTACAACACACTAGCGAATACAGCAAACTACATAACGGTAACGGTTATTTATGTTGAGAGAAATATTCCGAGACCAAATATCCGAGATCGAATTTTTCAGCAACCACTTTAGTGTTTCCTTATCTTGTATATTCTAAATCTATTTAGGGTAGTACTTGTGATGTTTATGTTAACCAAGTAAGATTATTGCAATAAGAATCGTATGTGAGCGAACAGTCAGTATCTCGCACATACAGATCCTTATTCTTCCAAGAGATGAAATTGAAGTTTGGCGACATTTAAAAACAGTTCATTGCAAAGTTGATAATCATTTTGCTCAGTTTACACTTACTTATAATACTCGTAATACAGAAAATGTGCCTCCCAATTCAATCACATCACTCTTACACAACAGTCTATGTCTATGTCTCTTATCTTCTTTATCTCTCCTATCTCTCTCATGATCAGTGCAACCCATCGTTTGGCAGATAAAATATCAGCAGTTTGATGCAATCAAAGAAACACACAGGGGATATGCAACCAATCACACTAAGGCTTTAAAATGAAATTGCTCTCAATATTGAAAATGCTAAAAACCTATATAACCTCGGGAGGATGTACATTTAATAATTTGTACAATGTCCATTGCACAAAGAGTCTCTATTGTTGACAACCAATGATTATGCTTATATGGTGAGGAGTTCAACTTGGTGGTTGTAGCGGGAATTATTTAACGTACGAATGATAGTACTGGTTAATAATTATAACTAAGTAATGAATTGTGTTGAGTTGTATTGTATGAATTACATTAAATTGTATTGTATGAATTGTGACTGATTGCACTGTATTAAATTGAATTGGAATAAATTGTATTGTATGAATTGTAATGCTATGAATTGTATTTATTGAATCGTAGTTGATTATATATTGAACTGTGTGATTTGCCATGAATTATGCGTTTGGTATACACAAGGTTTTATTTGTCTATTTGCTATTGTCAAGTTCTCATGTATCTTCACGTTATAATTGTGTTCATATAAAGTCACTATCAAATTGTCTTTAGCTTACTCTGATATGATACCTTGCAGGTTTAATACGAGCTTGGTATTTTAAATAGTTATTTACATTTAATAAAAGTGAGAAATCAATCAAGATTATTATTATTATTTTATAATTATTTTGTTCATAAAATATTGTCGAATAAGAAAAGTATAGTTAATTTAAAGGTCGTACACAATGATATATTGTGAGTTTTTACTTCCATCCTCCATTTATGGAGATATGGGATTTTATTCATATAATTAGAATAAAATATCCCAGTGTTTATAGGGTTAGTTTATAATAAAAAACTCTTTCTATCATAAGTTGTATATTTATAATTTAGTAATGTAGTCATGCAGTTATTTTTCGATAAAGAAATTTTAAACATATTTTAACGCTCACATTCCAGGTCATAGAAAAACGATGAACTACTAACATAAACTTTAACCTATTCCATGTTATAACGGAGGTAATTCTCCAAACAAATTAAGACAGAGGTAAAGCGCAACTCTACAATGTCATAGAACAGAGCCAAAACACAATTCCCCCATATTAGAACAGAGATAGAACGCAATTTCCCCATATTAATACATGCAAATAGGTAGAACGACTTTAGAACAGAGATAGAACGGATTTCGACGCGTAATTCGCCGTTGCAACAACTAGTCTAGGCATGAATTAAATCTTTTAATCGTGCATATAATTTATGTATAAAAATATTGTCGGGCTTATAATTTCACACTATCGAACCTAATCACGGAAGAAGGGGCAAATCCCCCTCATCAAACACCTCTAACTGGATAGCTATCATAATCTAATACATTTAAAATTCAATATAATTATGATATATAAAACACGTGATTAGCTCTTTCGGTGGCAAGTCTTCCCGCAGTGAATGCCGATCACCGTATCTAGATACTGGCGATCAATAACAATACCCTGAATTCCCATTTTCAAATAAAACCCTGTCTGCTCAATCAGTTGATATGAATATACTTGAGTGTGCCTAACAGATAATGTGTTTATAAAGAATTCCAAATAACTTGTCTGTTATATGGATGCCAAAATTAGTTAAAAACATTGTGAATTACTTACCAGCAGTTCTACATCACTTAATTCACTCTCACACGCTATATCACTCTACTGAGGAATGACTTTATACCTCAGATGGTGACTAGAGTAAGAGATAAGGATATACTAATGCGATAAGATATTTATCATGACCTTGCAATGGTAGAATTAATCGATGACAAAGTTAGTCAGACTCTATGAATAGAAATATAAAATAAATTTTTATGGATAGAAGCTAGATGGTTCATGAATGTTCTCTCTACTTCATTCAGAATTATCAATATTTTAAAATGTTGAAAATCCCCTTCATTACACAGATTTTTGAGTGCAATGGACAAAATTTAACATATCTTGAATAATATTCTGAGTATGAGGTCACTGACTGCTGTAAAAATGTTTATATAAGACGACAGATAAGGAAATTGTGTTAGATGAACCAACAACGACACATTTTTTTGATTGTCACAAGAATCAAGTTTGAAGTGGTAGCGAAATTCAGAAAAGTTATGGTTTTTGTGATAATAAATGGTCATCTCATGTTTTGAAATGATAGACAGAACTTTTCCATTAATGTTGACTTTTCTTAAAATTTTATATTTTCGTTAATGTGGAGGTTAACTTAGAACTTTTATAAAACCTTTCCCTATTTCTATATTCATGCAGTTCTGTTATCTCTAAAACAGTGAAAATATTAAGATGCAATATTATACGTGCATTAACAGAGAAAGAATGATCTCTATTTCATCAGACTGTATGTAATAAGATTATACAAACTCGTTAAATAGTCATTCCCGTGTAGAATGGTGCGGTGCATACAAGAAATAGTTGATCTGTAAATTGAAAATATAACATTGTACTTTAGTTTTAACAGTTGCAATTATATAAATAGTTCATGAACAACTCTTATTTAGAATTATAAAATTTAAAGCACTATACCGTTAAGTTCCGTTTACCATACGGTAATAATTTGCGTATAAGAAACTGTATAAACAATTACTCTCTGTATATAGAGTTAGATATTATGCTCATGTTAGTGTTTACTATTTATGATATTATTTACATCATGCAGTTGTTACTCTTAAATAGTTACATTATATGTGCAACCTATGAACTATTGACATCATTATCTATTGTTATTACTTTCGTAAATGCAAATAAAAATAACAAAAAAAACTTACATACATGAATATTTGCAATCTTGTCTTTTTCTTAATAATTTAATTTAAAGATAGCACCAATAAAATGTGTTCATCAGATAAATTTTAATTCACACAAGTTACTAGTGTTTAGTTATGAAAAAATTTAGTTTCAAACGCCTATTTCCTTACTGAATCTAATTGAAAGGAAATGTGTATATCTGTAATAAATTATAAATTAATTTACACAGGTACCTATATACATCGTTTTTCATCAGCCATTTAATAAAAAATGTCTTATGATCTTAGGTTAAGATTAAAAATGTACAGTCACTTACCATGGATTCTGAAAAGGAACACAAGATCTCGAGACTATGATGGAAGAGAATATAGTTTACCATCCGTTAATCTGTAATGGTTGAATAAGCATATGATGACTGGTGCCAATTGAGAGGTGTTGTCTAAATTTAATGATATCCTCTGCCAATCATCCAGTGACCAAAACCGTGGGACAAAACAAAGAAAATTTGATATAACAGCATTAAATCAAAAGAATGTAAAAGTTTGATGATACTCAATCAATATCTGGTTAACAATCCTTCATTTTCTATCACTGCAGCACACCTTCTACTGCAAGTTCGAATGAGATCACGACATTCATCACGTGAAATGAGCCAAAAAATCATTAGTATTGACAGGGTTTCTGACCGTCACACGAATCCACAAAGTTGACCATAGGTCTAGACCATAGGTCTAGACTTTGAGGAGGCCGTTCCAAAACATCCACATTTTTCTCTTTCAAAAATTCATTACATGCTTAGCCTTGTGGCACGGTGCGTTATTCTGTTTGAAAATAGGGCTTTCACACTCAGAATTTTGAAGTTTTAGGATGGAATAATCTCTCAACGGGCTCCTATATATTGTTGCATTAAATCTAGTGGTTAGCCGGAACAGATCAGTCGTTCCATCCCGGAAAATCATTCCGAACGCCATTACGCTACCCCCCCCGAACCTCTCTGTTTTCTTCGTACAGTTTTTATTTAACCTTTCGCCAACAAACCTTCTTGAAAATTTACTTCCGTCAGATCCAAACACATTAAACTTACTTTCATCAGAGAAGAAACATTTCGCCACTGATCATCTATCCACAACACATGATTTTGAGTAAAGTCTATTCTGCGTTTCTTGTTCTTGTTGCTTACCAACGGCTTCTTCGCTGGTGATCTTGCAAACAGACAAATTACATTCAGACGTCTTGATACTGTTTTACGAGATTCTTTGATGTCATGAGAGGCATGTATTTCACGAGAAATTCTGGCAACTGTCTGAAACCTATCGTTCAGTGACATCTTCTTAATCACTCTATCTTGTCTAGGAGAAGTTATTCGAGGTCGGCTATTTGTCTTAGGAGCTAAAATTTTCCCATTAACCTTGAAACCCTTTATAATTCTCCCGACGGCACTTTTCGACAGCTTCAAGTCATCAGCTATCTTCCGTATCGAATTATTCTTTCCATGAAGTTTGATAATTTATTTTACGACAAAAGAATCAACTTAAGGTGTCATATAGATGGTGAAACCGGTTGCATTAACTATGCAGTAATGTAATCGACTTATCCTTAATTGTTGTACTTAGAAAAGTTGAAAAAACTCACTACAAAGTCCAGAATATATTATTTTCATTATTCTGTCCCACGGTTTTGGCCACTTTGATTTCAAAATGAAAATTGAAATTCTCATATTTTTTTTTCTATCATTTAGATTTTAGAATGAACTGTAATTAATACATAATATCAATATAAGAGGTAGTTACAATATGTGTAAGTTTGGTCTGAATCCTGCTGACAGTTCTGGAGAAATTTAAAAAATACTGAACTGTCCCAGATTTTTGGCCGGTAGTGTACATGGAAACAGAATCAATCGAACCTGGTTGGTTCATAACTGTTGCTGTAAGGAAAAACTGAATGAGCTATTCAGCAATAGGAATTATCGCCCTGAATTATCGTATCAAATGTCCCACCAGATCGCTTGAAACGATTAATAGGAGAAACAGTTTCATTGTTTTTTTTTCTGTTGCATATTAATAAACGCCTTTTGTTGTTACGATAACGGTTTTTTAATAAACAATTTTAATAAAACTGTTGAAAGTTATTAAATTCATTGTTTTAATATCCTAAAAATAAAATATCGGTCACTAAAAATACTGTGAAAAGAAAACGGTTGGATATATTCATCTAAAATTTTGTACCGAAATGTAATAAATGTTGGTAAACAAAATGATGTTGTCAAATTTTTTGTGAGTTCAATAGTTTTTGAATTACAGCCATTAAAATTTGGGTATAGTTTTTTTGGGACACCCTGTATATTAACGAAATTGAAATATATATGGTGAGGCCATCGAAGATTATGAGGTGGGCCACACTTATTCTTCTATGATCTCGCCATAATCTTCTATCTGGGTAAAGGGTTTTTCGGGTTGATATTTGGTAAGGAGAACGTTAGGGAAACACAAAGGGTTACGATGAATTAAATTTATTGTAGATTTATTACTTCTACCCAGAGAAAAAGTTATGGTGGAGCCATAGAAGATTGAGAGAGATTGTCATGGAGGGGCAATGGAAGATTGAGATAGATAGTTATGGTGGGCCCCACCATAACTTTCTCTCCGGTTGACTTAATATTATAGATATAAATTGTTATAACCTCAAAATTAATTTATTTAGGTTAATATTTATAATAGCTATTGTGTTTTTATTTATTGGACAACTATTACTCATTTTAGTTCTTTTTTATTGATAAGGTGTATTTAGTGAACAAAATGAAGTTTATGTATGACTGATACATTAAGCATATTAATTTATTAGGACATATTTTATATAAAATACTAACTCATGCAGAAACTATAATTAAAAATGCTTCTTTATAATAATTATATTTATATAATATCATTGATTAATAGAGTTTAATAATAATCAATAAAACGAATTTTTGCAAGGTAGGTTCATTTAAATTATGATTCAAAGTTTTCTTTGAATCATATTGTCATAAAAACTAGGTTGTCTTAAAAAATAGATTGTATTATTTGTGCTCATTGTCTTTTTGTTACGCCACTACTTAATACTCAAACTTGAATTCAATATGGAAATTAACTTTAACTATAATCAGTTTTTCGGAACAATTCAAGCTAAATAGAACTTATTTAACAATTTTTTAAAGTAGAATTATCTTAATCTCAAGTAGAAGTAACTAGCTGAACAATTCATTTTCCTTAAGTATTGCACAAAGAAAATGTACACTAAGAAAATTTATGTAAGGAGATTCACTTAAATTTTTTTAACCACAATTAACAAGAAACAGTGTAATGAATATTACAAAAGCTTAGGAAATATGAAGATGATAATTTCTGAAGTATTGTTTTTAGAAAATAAGCAGTTCAATTTATATACTTTATTTTTACTCGATGGAATTTTCCTCAGTGGAAGTTTTCCAGTGAAATTTTCCGCAGTGGAATCTTCCTCAGTGGAATTTTCCGCAGTGGAACTTTCATCAGTGGAATCTTCTCAGTGGAATGTTCTGCAGTACAACTTTCCTCAGTGAAATTTTCCTAAAACCGAATATACCGAAGTGGAATATACCGGTCACCAAAACCTACCCTTGTCACTTCAGTGTAATTTTACCCCTTGCCAATATAGTGTAATTTTACCCCTTGTCAATACAGTGTAATTTTACCCCTTGTCAATACAGTGTTATTTTACCCCTTGTCAATGCAGAGTAATTTTACCCCTTGTCAATACAATGTAATTTTACCCCTTGTCAATACAGTGTAATTTTACCCCTTGTCACTACAGTGTATTTTTACATTCCGGTTTTACCCACAGATTAGATTGTATTTACTTACATTGAATCAGAAGGTATGAGTTAAATTGAATACAAGATGGAGAGTCAAGGAAGAAGAATGCTGTTCATAGTGCTTAGGTGAGTGAGAGTAATCCACCTTAATGAGGTGAGTGAGTACTTCCCTTCAATTTTCAAAAACATTTCCTACTTCCCTTTCAATTTTCTAAATATTTCCTACTTCCCTTTCAATTTTCAAAAAAATCGTACTTCCCTTTCAATATCCAAAACAATTCTTACCTACTTTTCTTTCAATTTTCAAAACACTTCCTACTTCCTATTCAGTTGAAAAAAATCCTAATTGTCTTTCAATATCCAAAATATTACTTCTCTTTCAATACCCAAAATTTTATACCTACTTCCCCTTCAATATCCAAAACATTACTTACCTACTTTTCTTTCAATATCAAAAAAACAAAACCTACTTTTCTTTCAATATCCAAACATTACCTACTTTTCTTTCAATATCCAAAACATTACCTACTTTTCTTTCAATATCCAAAACATTACCTACTTTTCTTTCAATATCCAAAACATTACCTACTTTTCTTTCAATATCCAAAACATTACCTACTTTTCTTTCAATATCCAAAACATTGCCTACTTTTCTTTCAATATCCAAAACATTACCTACTTTTCTTTCAATATCCAAAACATTACCTACTTTTCTTTCAATATCCAAAACATCACCTACTTTTCTTTCAATATCCAAAACATCACCTACATTTCTTTCAATATCCAAAACATTTCTTACTTTTCTTTCAATATCAAAAACATTACCTACTTTTCTTTCAATATCCAAAACATTACCTACTCTTCTTTCAATATCCAAAACATTACCTACTTTTCTTTCAATATCCAAAACATTACCTACTCTTCTTTCGATATCCAAAACATCACCTACTCTTCTTTCAATATCCAAAACATTTCTTACTTTTATTTCAATATTCAAAACATTACCTACTTTTCTTTCAATATCCAAACATTACCTACTTTTCTTTCAAGTTATTCTTTCTACCCAAACATGCCAATTAAATTACAAATAGGGCAAAGGAACTATCTAACATAAAGGTTCCAAGTAGTCTGAAATCTGAATAAAGTTAAATATGTTCATTACTCTACTCACCTGATAATATCCCATCTCTCATTCTATTTTCTTTTTACATTTATCTTTACAGTGCGTGTCTGGTGGCTGCAGTGACGTCATATCCCCTCACATTGGAAGACATTTTGAAACCTTCCAAGAGTTACGTGCGACCTGAAAATTTTCATGGTGAGGAAAAATTGAAGCTGATAGAGTTAAAAGCTATAATTACATTGGTAACTTGTTATTCAAAGCTAGGTAACTTGTTATTCAAAGTTATGTAGTTTGTTATTCAAAGCTAGGTAGCTAGTTATTCAAAGTTATGTAGTTTGTTATTCAAAGCTAGGTAGCTTGTTATTCAAAGCTAGGTAGCTAGTTATTTAAATATAGGTATCTTTTTATTCGATAAGTAGTTTTTCTGCACATGTGAGCTTTGTCAAAAAAAGTCTAAAATCCTAAAAAATATTCATTAAAGAAAAAATCTCATAAGATCATATAGATTACAGAGGCTTTCTTTAATTGATATTTGATATATTTTGTTTTTTTTTCTTCAGGTAAAACGTACATGAATGTATCAGTTGTTCTGAACAGTGTCGAGATGAAGGCTGATAGAAGTGTAAGTATTTGAAATAGATCGTCAGAACGAGTTCTGAACTGAAATGAATTTTTTAGATGTTTTTTAATAGTGTACCACTGTCACAGAACAGCCATCAAATTCTGTAAAAATTTATTCTGATAAATATTATGAAAACAAGAATTGTTCGTCTGTGCAAGAAGATACAAATAATATTTAGCTAAAGATGATCTCTTACGGTCAAGAACATTTATACAATATCTATTTACAGTCAATACAAATATTATTCCACTAGAGATGAACTCTTACGGTGTAGACCATTCATAAAATATCTCGTTCCAGTAAAAACAAATATATGAAATACATTAATAATGTTCCATTTATTTGTCGTTTAGGCCTAGGGATAATTAAACGTCGAAGTACTCGGATACCGTATTAGGCTCGCAGAACCTGGAAACTGTGTAAAATAAATCAATATGAAAATTTTTAACGATCATATTGCCATATTTAAAAACTCACTTTTCGGTTACTGTGAGTGTGCGGTAACTAACTGGTTACCCTAATAACATTCCACTCTTTTCTCAGGCTATGCAAATATCAGGAGAATTGGTGCAAGAGTGGGAGGATGAAAATTTGAGATTTTCTGGCGGAAAGAGCATATTTGCCAGTGCCGTCGGCTTGTACGGTCAGTGATGCTTTTAAGTTTTTAAAAATTAAACAGTTTCTTCAGTTTCTCATAGAAAAATTTATATATGTTTTTTGGAGTAATCTATCCATTATAGTTACGTTAACGATTTCGTGTGTAACATTAGACTATACAATAAGGAAACCTAAAAAAAGACATTGCGATAATTATTGCATTTATGTAGGATGTCATTTTATATGCTGTTATGACATCACCACTGCCGAGCTAATGGGATGCGATAGCTGCATGTACATAGTTTTTTTCCCTTATATCAAAATTTAAATTTGATTTGTTGAAATAATTAATAGACTGAAGTAACTACTATTCCTGTCGATTGTGCGGATTGTGCTGTCTGAAAGATAGAACTAGGAGACTTTGTTTTAATGATGCACGGTAAACTGCTAGGCGGAAAATTGTCAAAGTGGAAAGCGGCCAGTCGGAGAAATGCCAGGCAGAAATTTCCCAGTCACTTTTTGAAACATTATTTGGTTATGAATCCGTTTTAACACCATTTTAATTCTTTCATTTAATTTGAAATATACCATTTTCGATTATACACAGTTAAAATATTGTCAATGAATTGAGAATCGAATTAGTTATAAACAAAAAAATTCTAAATTTGAAAGTTTCCCTGATAAAAAAATATACCCTCTCATTGTTTATTACAGAAGGGAAAATTGTCTATTTTATTCTTCAATAAACTACGAAATGATACTAATTTCATCTTGTCGCAGGCGAGTATGGTAAAAAGATCAAAAATCTCATCTGGCTGCCAGACATCACAACCACCCAAGCTATCGAACAGCATCAAATTTCAGAAAAAGACTTTCTCAGGTTGCACAATGATGGTAGAGTTGTGTGGACGAAACAGTGAGTAAATTACTTCTTTTATTAGAAAGATAGCAAGAAAGATTGCAAGATAGAAAGAAAGCTCACACCAATATAGAAAGTGAAATATTAAATTTACTCTATGTTGAATTAGTGTCGAATTGAAGTGTGCATATAGAATCATCTAGTATCTTCTAATACCTAAATCTTTCTTTCACTCTTCGGACTCTCGTTCAGTGTGCGCACTAGATAGTATTACCGTGTTACCCGTTTCAATCTTACAATCTTTCTTGCTATCTCTCTTTTAGTGTGCGCGCGGTATTAGAGTGGGAACCAAAATTAAATAATAGAAACGTGAAATATTGATGAATAATATTTTTTATTAATCTAGTTAAATCGGCCCAAGCTTTCTACTTTCCAAATTTAAAAAAAAAGTGATTTCATAGGTACATATATATGTAGATGCTTTGGGTTTTTCACAGAATAGCAACGCAAAATATTCATTAATATATTTATATATTAGATGTGTATCATAGATACCAAATTAATAAAATTAAATTTAGGTCAATCAGACTTAATGAACTCAGCAACAGCAATACATTTAATTGTAGCAAGAAATGGGGGTATGGCCGCCACAACCTGCTAGGTCATGAAACAATCAATCCTCAAGTGTGCAGTACAACAAACTACATAACAGTTTCATGTAAAAAAATTTATAAAGTTTTAGTAATTTCAATGAAAACACAAATTTGTTTTAAAAGTTCTCAATCCTTAATTGAGTAATACTCAGGAAATAAATAGCTTTAATTTTTATCCGTGCATGTTTGTATTATAGATACAGCCATACAGGTAATTTATAATTAATGTTGTGCCTCTAATAAATTAATAAATAATGATATTAAATATAAATATATTAATAAATATTTTGTGCCGCTTAATTTCGAAAATCTACATAAAACAGTTAGGATGAGACTTTTTAACTTTAGTTCTTTTAACTTTAATCCAGAGAGAGTTTTATACATGGATGGTTGAGTTATAAATGATTAAGTACGGTGCCTCTAAATATCTTAGATCCCAACGTAATTTGCTATCTGGGAACTCACCACCATTTCAGTTTTCTTTTTCACTACATCCTACATCTTTGTCTACAGGTTCAGTGCCACAGTGCCGTGTGACATGGAATTGGCTTACTATCCTTTCGAGAGCTACAACTGCGTGATGATGTTCCACAGTCGTGAGTTGAAGTTATGGTGGGCCGTGGAAGCCTTTTTTCTAAATATTTTGTGACTCATTCCTTATTCTTTCAATTCGACTAAAACCCTATTGTCAGATTGAAAAAATCGTTTAAATTATTAACTGCATGGTCTTTATATTTTAATCTATCTTTGATGCTATATACCCAACATAACTAATTAAATGATTTTTATCATGAAAAGCTATTTAATACAATTATTTTACAAATGGATTATTGGTAAGGAACTCTATGATGTATTTTCATGCGTCACAAGCAATAAAAATTAACAATGATGCTTATTGTAATTTTTAATAGGTTGTTAGTAAGTAAAATAATTGGCTGGAAATTGGTTCACACAATGTATAAAATAAAACCATTTATGCTACATAAAATAACGTAAAATTCTTTTCTTTTTATCAATTTAATGAGTATATCATTCTTGTAATTTTGGCATTTGGTTTATTAGTTAAAGTAGGTAAAGGGTGGATCAGAATAAAAGAAAACTATAGTTCATGAATATATGCTTTCGTTTCCATTTATTAACCCTACTAAATATCTTTTAACTTTAATTTATTGTTATTATTCATTAACTATATTATCTGTTATTGTTTAATAATCCTTTTAAATTTACTAGATTATCTCTTTCAGTTGGATATAATACTGATGAGCTGACACCCCAATGGTCAACTGACCCCGCAGTTTACTACGACAACACCCATGTCTCTCTGCCTTGTGAAATCGACGAGATTTTGAACGAAGTGACCACCTTTGTTACCTTGAAACGTGAGTCCTTGCTATAGATATTGAGATGAACCTAACAAAGAGGTAGGTTCTAGTAATGGTGGAGCACTTGAAAATTAAGAAGGGGCCTTTAGCATTCGGAATTAGCTAAAAGATGTTAAAAAATCAATGCTCTGAATTAATCGTAATGTAATTAGTTTAGGTATCTTTCTCACCAGTAATAAAAGAAGTGTTTTATATTAGTAAGGTAAAGTCTTAAACTGTGTGGTTAGAGCTGAGAGATTGTAATGATAACAAATGAACCTTTTTCTATGTGAAATGTACAGTAATATTTTTATAAATTTTCGTGGTATACTGCTGCACCAAATAGATTAGTTCGTAGGACCCAAAATTATGGACTTGGTGTAGGCTCATTTGATGAGAGGCTTAGACTCTACAAAGGAATGTAATTATATAACTAGTGTCAATCAGTTGGTCAGTAACTTAAGTTTCAGTCCCGTTCAGTAGTTAGAGGCAGATCACAGTCCTCAACAGAGATGGACAAGGGCCATCTCAGTCCTGCTCTCCTTTCGCCATCTGTAATGCTGTGCATCAAGTTAATAACTCTAAAGTTGGACATACGTCATCGTTACCCTATCATTATATAGGAGGTTGATTGAAGAAAGAAAAATCTAAATGAAGTCATCGAACACTGAACACCTAGATACTCTCGTAATCCAAGTCTATTCTTTTATCTATTAATTGACAAATCGTAAATTTTTGATCTCTTTTAAAAATCATATTTGTGAAAGATTTTAGTAGAAATGCTGACTAAAATTTTATTTTATTGATAAGAAAGCAAAATCCGAATTTGATATATATGTAGTGCGAAAATTTCTACTAGTTCATAATTGTAGGTTCCTGAGGCAGTTGGCAAAAGTTTGTGGATTATGTAGGTTCACAAGTTTCATTCTTTAATTCCCACTTTTTCAGATATGGTATTATTTAATTCATCTTTATTCATTATTAAATTTGTATATTTGCAGAGGCCCGCTATCGCTTAGATGCGGAGATCGTCATGGAGTGCTACAGTGGATGGACAATAAAACACACAGTTTTACCTTTCCTCGTAACCATTTCCATGTCCTACATGGTCTTCTTCTTGAGTCCACAAGGTATGAAAGTGAATAGGATATTTGTCTCAGAATAATTCCGCTAAATGAATTCTAAGAGCTTTGAGGAAACAAGCTGAATGGAAAGCTCTTTTTCACCTTCAATACAGAAACACGAACTTATAAATATACACTAAGTGACCCGAAAACTTCAGATACTAACAATGTCTGAGTGGTTCATAGTCTTAACAAGATTCAAAGATGTTTCAAATTTCATGCTAAAATTATAAAAAAATTACATTTCGAATCTTCGTAGCTGGAACTTGATTCTTTGAATATTTCGAGTGAAACAGATACATCCTATTTTCGTTTATGTTTATATTACAAAGCGCATTCAGGCTCCTTAGCCAGTACAGCCAGTAGAGAATATTTTCATATTCACAACCCTATAACTACTTTGTTAAAATGACATTTCAAATATCTCTTAATGAAACTTGACTCATTGGATGCTTCGAGTTGTCATATAGCGATATACAGTAAATAAACATATGTGTTTTTCTGTTATAAAAAATAAGTTCCTGCCAATATTTAATGATTTGATTAATAAAAGCAAAATTCTCGTGCATCGAATCTTTTTCACAGCAATCAGCGCCCGCCTCACTGTGAGTTTGTTGGCTTATATCATCTCGATGTTCGTCTGTCAATTTACGTACCAAGACACTCCTAAGTACCCTTACACGATGGTGAGTGACTATTACGATCGTGATTATATTGAAATGCTTATATGTCATTATAATTCTATAGTTTTTATCTCTATTTAACGCAGAGTAGGGTTAGGAATATGATTAATTAGTTGTTGCTATTAGTAGATCTCATGTAAATTTAAGAGGCTTTTGAAGATACATGGTCTTCTTTCTATGTCTTCCACAGGCAATTGAAATCTGGACAGGTACTTGCCTGGGCTTCATTTTCGTCAGCGCAATCGTGAGTGTCGTTGTAGAGATTATGAGCAGACTGCCCGAGAAACTTGCAGCAAACAGCACTGGAAATGGCTTCTCAAGAGAGGTGATGGAGTGTTACATATTGTTTTAGTACTCTTTTCTGATATTCAGATTTAGTGTTATAATGATAAAAGGAAAGGTAGTGGAATTAGAAAAGTTTGTTAGAATATTTACATCCAATCTAGATTGTTTAATTAATTCATTTATGTTGTTCAAGAGAAGTGAAAAGTCAATATAATAATTTTATTATGACTGGATTTTTTCATGTCAGGTGAAGCAAAGTGCTAATATGTCTCATTGAAAGGAAATTAATATAATTGAGTTTCAATAAAAGTTGGTTTGTGCAAAAATTACTTTCTAACTAAGGTCCACCCTAAAATTGCCGATTTTAATTTCCTGCTTTGGGAACTTACTAATCAAATATTTTTCCTTACCAGGGCGATGAGATTCACAGTCGGGGTCATTTGGCCGCACAATGGATAGACAAGTCCTTCCGTATCCTCTACCCCATCGGCTTCATCGCCTTCAACATCGTCTACTGGATCGTCCTCATGACCCATGTGGCGCAACTACATTAGAAACGTTACCTCAACTAACGGGGCTTGCTACGATATTGGGTCTGAATTGTCAGCTTATCGTTAAATTGCCTCAATAGCTCAAAATTTTGTAACAAAATGTTGTCGTGGAAATTGGAATTTTTTCTGCACGTCTACCAAATTTTGTCTTTTTTTATTCAATTAATTTTTTTTTTCAACTTCAGAATAGATATTTTCAATACTAAATTTAATGATGACTGAAAGATATAAAGAATCATTATTATTATATAATATATTTATTTTTTCTAGAAAAAATATTTTCAAATTTCATTTAAAAAAAGTTATTTATTTTTTCTATAAATATGTATTTCAATTTTCGTTACCACTTTCGTTACCAATATTCTGTTTCCAAGACAAACATCATTTTTATTTTTTATCTGATAGCGCAGACTCAAAGTACCGTAACACGTTTCGTTTCCGGTACGCCCAATGTAGTGTGACGCATGTAGTAATGAGTGACGATTTACGTAGACTGAAGAAACACGAGAGCACAAATCTAACAAGATTCACAAATTGATATTTTTCTATTTCTCATCCAATTGATTGGGATCAATTACTCGTTAATGATAAAAGAAGTAAATAGAATATTTAAAAAAATAATGTGGATTTTCTATGTATTTTTTTAATATAATTCATAATTGATACCAATATCGATAATTATAATATATACTAAATATATTTCAGAATTATTTAATCATATTTATTCTACTTTTATTTTATTAATGTTCAAAAATAGTAATTTGTTTGGAATTTGTGTAAATTATAACTTATGTTTTTTGTAAGACAAGAAATGTGTTCACTCCACAGAACTTCCCACAAATCTGTGGGAATAATAAAATATTTTTGTGGCATGAACGCATTTCCTAATTCTCACAAATTTAGAGCAATAACTTATATTATTTCTTGTGAAAAACATTTCTAATTTCCACAAAATTGTGGGATTGTTAAATGCTTTTCGTGGGGGAACAAATGTTAAAATCCCACAAAACTGTGGGGATAAGTTAATCGATAAATATACATTTTAAAGTCTTTTTACTATAGAAATAAGTCTTCGTTAATAATATTCCCTATATCGTTTTGTATTATTATATATATTTAATAAATGTTTAATATCCTAAATTTTACAATAAATTTATTATGGGCATTTATAGTAAATGAATTTATTATTAGATGTATAGGATCTAGTACAATATTACGTTATTTCATTTATTATTATTTTTATTTATAAAACTATTCATCCATTAAAAAATAAAGCATAATTAAATCATATTGATACTTAAAATACCATGCTTTTTGTTGAAATCAATTTGGAAATCATTAAATTAGTTATTAATACTCCAAAGTATTAATTTATTCGTTTACTCGGTCTGAAAATTAATAATCAGCAGTTCGTCTAATATTGTCCATTATTGACCAAAAATATTGATCGTATTATATCGTAAAATATAATAATTTCAGACATTATCGTCGAGATTTTTATCGATAATGTTCGACGTAAGACAATAGTCTATAAGTGTTTATATTTTATTATAAAAAAATACGATTGGATTTACCGTCGTAGAGAGATAATTTTATTATAATCTTTTTTATGATCGGCAATTATAAAAATTTCCTGACTGAGTTTTTGGATTTTTATAGATTTAATTTGTAAATTTTACCGGCATTAAAAGGATCTCAGACATCAACTTATACTAAACCCACATAAATATATATTCCAACTTGTGAAAGTGTTTTATAACCTAATTTGGTTGCGGGTGTAAATTTTGTTGTGGTTTATAATAGCTCTTATCGGGAGCTATAATGATTATTAGCTATATACTACGAAGTTTGGATTAATTTGCAGTACCCAACTCCTTCCACTTCTTCACAACGTACCGTACTGCAATATACCACCAGGAGATATGTATCTTTTATCTTTGTGAGCCGAAACGAATCGATCCTCCATGGGCATGCACTACATATATATGAGTTCCTTTTTCTTTACATGTTGCAATGTTAGCAGAAGTTTCACTAATAACTTAACTTTGGCTTCTAGATTAATTGACTAGTTCTTTCTAAAATTGATCTACACTCATTACAGGCATAGAGTGTTCTTTAGTGAAAAATTTAGCCATTTGGGTGAGAAAGGAGACTGTCCAAATACTACTTCCACTACCTAGTCCAAGAAATATTGAATAGATTTTATATAAGTAATAATAATTAAGATTCTGTTATTCCAATCTAATATTTTAATGTATATTAAAGTTTTAATTCATAATTTTGTTTGGTATGTATTTTTTACCATTATAGTGAAAACAACATTTTGGTTCTATACAAATACTATAGTTACATTTCGCTGGAAGTCAGTTTAACTGTCGATAGATTCAAATAATAATATTTACAACAATAATAATCATTTTACTGTAACATTGCTTCCACCGTTTGAAATATTAAAAATTTTGTAATATTGATATACAAATTTCAAGGATTAAAAAAACATATATTATTTTCCTTATTTAATGAATAATGCTCACATTTGCTAGACGGTATGGTATAAGGATATTCATTTGAAAAATTGTACCAAAAATAACAGTTGGTCATTCAACTACATTGAACAACATTTTGAGAATTTTCCTACATTATTAACGGGTGAAGTATCTATCAACCACTACCTAACTGATGTGTCCTTTCAGTAGCACTATATGACAGCTCATTGAGTTATATCACAATTTTCCTTGTCTGTGGCTAATAAAAACGGTCTTTTATAATAAAAACAGGGGGAAGAACGCTCACAAAAATATTGAAATCAATTATTAATTAATTTAAATAATGCAAATGAAGAGGTAAAAAATAAATATATTATTGTTTTGCTGCATCAGTTTAATGAAAACAAGGCAGGATCCCTCTAATTAGGTACCTACTTACGTATTTAATATTCTTTATTACTACCTATTTTTCTACTTTTTACTCAAGGAAAGGAAAAGTTTTGCATCTCTCATTTTTGAAATTACAACGAAATTCTCAGTTAAAAGTGCAGCATCTCTTCATGCCTAGTGTGTACACTGCACAGGGCATTAGAACTTTAAAATTTGATGAGCTGAGAAATTTGAATAAAAAAAAAAAAAGAATTCTATGAATTTTGATCAAAGACGAGTTCTAAAAATATGAGCTTTACTTTGTTGCATGTCTTCGCGCATCCGATAATACCCACATCATCACTTTGTATCAAATGTGATTTTGACCATGAACAAAAAAGATTCCTCGTTCAATGTGTTATATGTGTGTCAAATTTTAAAATTTTACGATGCATAAGTAAAAAATACAAAAATCTTGATAGAACGATCCCCTTCAAATGACATTTATTAAAAAAAAAACGTTTTATGCAACCGTATATGTAACTTCATACAATACCTATGAAAACCTAGCGATTGAAGAGTAACTTTTTACTCCCTTTGTAGTGGCAAGGAAATCCATGATTATGATTATATTCAAATTATTGTGCAATATATGCTTGCAGTTCATAATATATCGCTTGTTTGCAGGAATAACGTCATAAACACAAAATTATATATTTTAGAGTTATCCACATAGACTTATAAATCATAAAATACTGATTATTTTGGTAAGAGTTTCATTATTGCAACTCAAAATTATACCGCTAGAGAGGCTAAATGTCCTAAGGAAATACCATTAAATGTACGTAAATTACAAGTACTAAAATGCCTCTCCTGAAAAATAGCTTTTTTTAAGTTATGACAGTGTTGTTGCAAACAAACGATATATGCATTATGTACATCAAAAAAACTATTTTCCTTTTTTTTATATAATAACTATCAAAGAAATATTAATTAAATCAATCTGAGGCTGCAGTTCATGATTTGAATACACATCAAATAAAAAGTCTTTCGTTCAAATGTTCGTTCTGCCTAATTTCCGCCAAATTTATTTTCGGTCAATTGTCCGCACACGAGTGACAGTTATAAGTAGGGTTATGACAATATTCTCTTTGAAATATGCTTTACATTCTTCTTATGCTCAATTATGCTTTTTATGCTCAATTATGCTCAATTCATTGAAAGTGCTGCAATTAGAAAATATAATAAATATGATAAGGGATATTAGCAAGTTCCTCAAATCACATTTGGATGCTAATCTCTGGTTTCGGTGCAATGGAAATCTTTGAAGAGTTTGAATAAGTTTTATTCTGTATTTAGTCTGAGCAAGTTCAGTCACAGTAATATTGGGTTTATAAAACGGGTAAATTTTAAATTTAAACTAAAACGTTGAAAAGTTGTTAGGATAAAATAAAATGCATTTTTTAATACTAAATTATGAAACTTTTCAATATCGAACCCTGAACAGGTTTTTCAGGTATTAACCTTAATTCGGCTTGTATGCTCCAATAATTTTGGCATGTATATTGTTCGGCAACGGTCTTCTAAAATACCTATATACTTACTTTTTTTTGTGAATATAATTATATTCTTTAGTTATATAGCATATCTATGCTGAGAAATATATTAGTTTCATGATTTTTTTTTCATATTGTTGAAAAGAATATGTTTTATTACTTTTTAATCAAAAGTATAAATTTTTAATAAAAGGAATATGTTTTTAATAAAAAGAATATGCTTTATTTAAAATATGCTCAAGATTATATTTTTATGCTTAAAGAATATTGTCACAACCCTAGTCATTAGTGCAATTTCCACTGATTTTACTCTGTTTCACCACTTTTCTACTTATTATTCTACCTAAAATTTTACTTCTCATCAATTTTCTTCAAGATTTGCTATTGGTTTAGTTCAGAGATTTAGTCGCAAATGATATCTTTAGTTCTTGTGACGTCAAAAAATAAATATTATTATTTAACGAAATTTAATATCACACAACATTTGCGAATGAAAGAAATTCAGGATGAGGAATTTCCTGTAGATATTTTGAAAATCTGGAGATTTTAATTATCTTTTGATAATGTAGAAAGAAGGTTAGAATACAAATTTATTGATTTTAAACTTTAATCAAACATCTACCACATACAATTTATATCATAAATAATTGGTAACATTTCTTTTATTGTGAAATGTATGAGGTTATTAATAAATGTACGCAATCTTAGGGTTAAAAAGCGAAACTATCTGGTTAGTACACCGGGTACAGTTGCTTAGTATGTAGACTCCAATTCTAGTTTCCATAAGCACACCTCCCGTGCTAGTGTAAACAGTAAAATCATTCACACGACTGATAACCAAAGACTTGGGAAAGCAGATAAAATAAATCACTTATTCTAATCCTTATACATACACATTAATCCGAAGATTTTGATGCTAAAATGTTCTCGTGCAAAAGTTATCAAGATTTTATTAAAAGTAACAACAACAATCAGGCATGTTTTTGATGGTCCCATCCACTCTTTAATTAAAATATCTCTAGAAATGTTTTATATTTGTATAACTAAGATTATTTAATGTATAACAGTTAACATAGAAACAAAGTAATCAAGTATTCGCTATGCAGTTAATTATATAAGAAATATGAAAATCTTTCTATCAGAATAAACATAAGAGCAAAGAAGCGATAGTAACTGCATCTCTTATTACCGTATATGTATTGGTAATTTGGTATTTTGGTACTCTTTTATATAATGGTATTTGAGGTTAATGGTATTTAGATACTGGTATAGACATCCTTTTATGAAATGTCTTTAATACGGGGTTGAATCTCAGTCTATTTCTATGCTTAGAAAATCGGATGGTAGTGTAACTATCACTCGAATATTTAAAATTACACATTATAATAAAAGTGTAGTGCCGGTAATCTTATTATTATTTTCATAAAGAGTACATTTTCCCATTAAAAGCAAGAAGAGAATAATCTTTAATCTTTAAAGAAGAGGAAATTCAAACTTTTTTACCTATAAGGTAAATTAAAAGTAAATCATAACAAAATTAGGACCGTAAAATTATATCATGAAAAATTTCGGACCGTAGAGGTAAATAATGAAAATTCTCAGACCGTAAAAGTAAATCAAGATAGCAATCTAATTATAACTTTTTATATTGCAAACATTTAGGCTTGTAAATATGATACGCGTTGATCAATATTTTCTGGATGCGTTTTTTATATTTTAAATATAAAATCTATTATTTATGTTATTTTTATATATATCCTATAATATAAGTAAATCATAAAAACCAGACTTACAAGTATTTCAACCGTAAAAGTAAATCAAGAAAAATTTAAATCGTAAAAGTAAATCAACCTATTTAAAGACCGTGAAAGTAAAGATATTCGGAAATTAATCCAGAATATTACTTTTGAGCTCATAAGGAGAACTCAAACGCCTTGAAAACTCTCCTTCGCGGCTGAGAGGATGCTGAAGACATTCCCTCTCTGGATCGCAAGAACCATTCGCTGTAGGAACCACAATCTTATTTAGTTCTATGAATAGAGTACCTAATACAAATTTAGAGTGGAGGGGGATTTAAGGGATATTCTATTAGTCTAAAAAAAGTTAACTATTTACAATGCAAATCACCGTATGTAAATAGGAAAAGAGAAAACTACATGACCCAAACAAACTATGTGTTCAAATTAATCAAAAAGAACAATGAATAATAAACATTAAAATATACCATTGATAATCAAATTATTTCTGACTTTTCACTTAAATTATTAGTATTAATTGCGGTGTTTAACTTATAACATCAGTCTTCATGTAGCCCTTCACTTTGTAGCCCTTCACTTTGTAGCCTTTCACTTTGTAGCCCTTCACTTTGTAGCCCTTCACTTTGTACCTCTTCGTTTAGTAGTTATTCATTTAGTAGCTATTCATTTAGTAGCTATTCATTTAGTAGCTAATCATTTAGTAGTTTCTTCACTTCATAGATCATATTTAATGAAGATTCTTTTGAAGCATTCATAAAAACTTCACTTTCTTCCTCTTCACTTTCTTCCTCTTCTCTTTCTTATTCACTTCCTTTCTTCTTCTTCACTCTACTCCTCTTCACTTCTTCACTCTTCCTTCCGATTCACTTCCTCTCTGTCAGTATATAAGTAAATTTCAATATTAAGTTGTGATATTTTCTAGTAAATTCAAAACATTTCTAACTTCATTCCTCTACCTTACAAACTAGACTTCTATTTTTTTTATTTGGACACTTCGCAGACACAATCGATGAATGCACTACATTTAAATAAGTAGGTATGAAATATTTTTTCAGAGATAGAAATAATTAGAAATAAGATAGACTCGAATAGCTGATCAACAATAATTAGACCATTTATAAACTAATTGAAGAGAATTTTTAGGTTCCTGACCCAACCTTTGACTCGGCCATGAAACAGTTTGTCAGCTTTTTAAATTTAGTAATAATCACAATAATAAGAATTGATATCTACAATCATGGTAAATAGTCCAATCCTATCGAGTAAATGAACGCAAATTATACTGATGCTGGTTATAGGGTTTCGATTCTTTATGTGAAAATTCAGTTATTTATATCTTTAGAATATACTTTATTTCTTTATGTGTCAGTCAAATCTTCTGTTTTGATTCTTGTTTTGACTTGTTTACAGAAAGAGTGTCAGTTAACAACATGAAGTGTGTAGCTGATGGTTAAACCAACATTTTCCACTTTGTGTAACTGTAAGTTGTACTAACAATGGAAAATTCAGTCTATATAAGATTTCTATTAACAAAAGCTCACATCATGATATTGGTATGTACTTTAGTTTCCTCATGAAAAACACATAATTTATATAGAAATTATTTTAATCAAATAAAATAGTCTATAAATGTCTATAAATTTGGTTAAGTATTTCAGATAATTATTTTCACTTTTCTCTCACTCACCAAATGAAGCCTTAAGTTTCTCGATTTGTCCTCATTTACACTGTAAATAAATGATAATGATATTAGACAGGTAAGTAACATTAATTATGGTTATCACTCCATAAACATGCTATTAGACAGCTAAGTAACGTTAATTACGGATATCTTCTGATAAATGAGTTATTAGATAGCTAAATAACATTAATTAGGGATATCCCTTAATAAAAGAGTTATTATTTAGCTAAGTAACATTAATTAAGGTTAACATTTAATGGGTACACTGAGAAAACATAGTAAACTGGATCTATAAACTGATGTCGGGTAGTTGGCCATATGCATTAATGGGTGAAATTATTTTTAAAAATGTTAAACCATAAACCAGTGGTTGTAGAATATAAAAGGAAAATCAAACTCAATATTTTCCGAATATTTTTCACTCCTGGTTATAATTAATTGTGAGTTCAGATAGTTGTACTAATGTGATTATAACATCCATTATCGATATTGTGGCGGTGAATTCTTTCTCACCAAGAGATTATAGTTTAATAAGATTGTATAATTATAGAGAAATTTATTGAAAATCACAATAAAAAGTGATGAAATTGTGTGTCATTTTCACACACATTGGCTAAAATAATTTTATAATTTGACTTTGATTTAAATTGGCCATAATCTCTTGACCTCGCATAATAAAATGTAGCTTGAGGAGAATTTTTAAGGGGTTTAAACAAGTTTAAAATCATTCAAAGTGAGTTCATTGAAATTTATGCATATACACTATTTGAATCAAATGAAATATTGAGTTTTAACCACGCATGTTAATTGTTTTATTTATTTATTTATGAAAATAAATATATAAAGAAACAATCACAACTTTTAGTTTAGAAAAAACAAAAACAATAACAGCATTTAAAATATGATGTGGTGCTTTATAAACACTCACCAGCCTCACACTCACTCATCAGCCTCACACTCACTCATCAGCCTCACACTCACTCATCAGCCTCACTTTCACTCACCAGCTTCACGCTCACTTACCAGTCTCACATTCACTTATCAGCCTCACTTTCACTCACCAGCCTCATGCTCGCTCACCAACCTCACACTCACTCACCAGCATCACACTCACTCACTAGCCTCACCATCACTAACCTGCCTCACACTTACTCACCAGCCTCACACTCACTCACCAGACTCACACCCACTCACCAGCCTCACACTCACTCACCAGCCTCACACTCACTCACAAAACTCACACTCACTCACCAGCCTCACACTCACTCACCTCTTTTCCACCACTTCAGTTCTTTCTCCCCATCTTGTTCTTATATTCTCTTCGTCTAATTTTTTCAGCAGATCTCTTACATCAGTGTCAGTCAAATAACAATGTTTCAGTAATATACCGCCAAACCTGAAAAAAATGAAGTAATTTGTGGGGAGAAAGAACAACAATTAGCCCCAAAGGTAGATTAAACCTTAATATTTAGATGTAATATAGTTATGTAATATAGTTATGATTTAGGGCAACAGTTTAAAGTATCGATGATTTGAATTTGAATTTGTTATTAACTTTAATAACAGAAAGATAAATTAGATGAGTTAAATAGTATCGGTTGGTTTTATGTAACGATAAACTCGTAATTAGGTAATTACGAACAAAATAATGTTTTTAATTTGCTTTCAAATAATTATGATAGGATGATAAGTTACGTAATTTATCACGTGGTAAGTAAGCTACGTTATTTATCACGTGATAAGTAAGTTACGTTATGTATCACGTGATAAATAAGTTACGTTATTTATCAAGTGATATATAAGTTACGTTATTTATCACGTGATATATAGGTTACTTTATTAATCACGTAATAAGTAAGTTACGTTATGTATCACGTGGTAAATAAGTTAGGTTATGTATCACGTGGTAAATAAGTTACGTTATTTATCACGAGATATATAAGTTACGTTATTTATCAAGTGATATATAGGTTACTTTATTAATCACGTTTTAAGTAAGTTACGTAATTTATCACGTGGTAAGTAAGCTACGTTATTTATCACGTGATAAGTAAGTTACGTTATGTATCACGTGATAAATAAGTTACGGTATTTATCAAGTGATATATAAGTTACGTTATTTATCACGTGATATATAGGTTACTTTATTAATCACGTTTTAAGTAAGTTACGTTATTTATCACGTGATAAATAAGTTAAGTAAATTATCACGTGATATATAAGTTACGTTATTTATCACGTTATAAGAAAGTTACGTTACATGATGTGTCACGCTTCATTCTAGTGAAAAAATAAATAAATAAAACTTTATTGAATAATAATATACAAAAATGATCATTTTTCACATAAGTATATTTAATACAAAAAAAATCAAATCAAGCAATAAATCAGGATCTATATCCAGATCCAGCGTGTCCACAGCTATTTTGAACCAATATTAGCTCCTATTGGAGTCACGTGATCGCGAGAAGTGTAAATACTGTTAATTAACTATTTGATTGATGAACCTGCCAACATTACACAATTAACTAATTATGACAAACTTTATAATTGGTAAAAGAATATCAGTTGCAGTATTTTAGTTGTCAAAATTAAACTTGTAATTCGATTCAACTTTATTAATTACTATTAATTTTTTCACCTGAATATCCATTTAAGCGGTAGGTTAATTATCACTCACTCTCTAGATTTAGGGCACATGTACTTTATAGCTTTGTAGAGGTTTACTTTGCCATCAGCAGGTACGTATCTTATTTTCAGGAAGGTTCCTCCTCTAACAGGATTACTCTCAAAGATGGGGCAGTCTTCGGTGTATTTGACAGTCAGAACTGCAAAGTAAATAGAGTGAGTAACCACTCAAGTGAAAAAGAAAAAATAAAGAGAAAATCACTTTAAATGAATATTCATAGTTAAAGTAGTAGGTGTAATTACAGTAATACTTCATTACATAATAAAAGCTCATTTAATTACCATTATTTCTTTGTTATTTCCAGGTGATTATAAAATCCATTCAAAAGAAAATAAGTGTTCATTTATTCATAAATAATTATAATAATAATTTAAATTGAGATAATTGGTATAGAACTTTCTTAAAACTAAACATTAAAAAAGAACGTATATAACATTAAATATTTCAGTTACATTCACAAATTCGTTTTTTTTAAATTTATCTATTTAATCTTACATAACTTAAAAATGTACAGAGTAAACTAAAAAAGATATGCAATCTAAATTAAATATGACTTGTATTACTTGTAAGTTGAAACTTGTGAAAACAAATCAATTTTTTTAAAAGCAATCTATTTACTTGAACAAAAAAAAAATATTATTAACCGAACTAAAAAAATTGTATTTACTAACTGAAAATTTATTCATTTACTAAACTAAAAAAATTTGTATTTATTAAACTAAAAAAATTTGTATTTACTAAACTAAAAAATTTGTATTAACTAAACTTAAAAAATTGTATTTACTAAACTAAAAAATAGTATTTACTAAACTAAAAAATAGTATTTACTAAATTAAAAAATTGTATTTACAAAACTAAAAAATTGTATTTACAAAACTAAAAAATTGTATTTACTAAACTTAAAAAATTGTATTTACTAAACTAAAAAAATTGCATTTACTAAACTAAAAAAATTGTATTTACAAAACTAAAAAATTGTATTTACTAAACTAAAAAACTATATTTACCAAAACTATATTTTAAAAAATGTTTCTTGAGTTTAATATCTGACATTGGCTCTGTTACAAAATTAGAGAGTTTGTTGTATAGTTTTATGGATCAAAAAATAGTAACATTTCACTCAAGTTCTGTTTGAGTTGGAGGAAGATAAAACTCATTTGTACTATTATTATGGTCGTGAGACAATGTTTATTTAATTAAAAGACGAAGCTCGTTATATAATACTCTATGTATAAACAATAATTAAAAAGTAATATGAGACATCGTCAAATTTCAAATGTTTGATATTAAAATAACATGCCTACATTTCATTTAAAATCTTATTAGGGATGTTGCTTTCATCCATTCTTACGTTTAAAATTGTTTTTATAAGTTTTTATTTTAGCTTAGGATAGATTAAATGCCCAAGTATTCGAAAATATCGACATATTCGAAATAAAATATAGTGTAAATATTATCAACAACTTCTTTTCAAAATTAAAATAATATTCAATATTATCTCATTCTCCTTCTTCTGGGAAATTTCTATGATAACTGAAAAATATTTTAAATTGAACAATTTCAGAATTTTCTAAAGTTCCCCGTAAATTATTTGAAAGTTTTCTATGACTAAGAGAGAAATTCCTGAAATTAATTGATCCATTCAGGAGAAATTAATCAATACTAATTTTGATATAAATTACAGTTATTTAATTTTTAGATAAAATAAATGAACTTGTGAAGTTATTAAATTTTTTCTAAAAACACTTTACTGTATTTAACTATCACTGTATAGATTGTAGGAAGGATGGATAAACATAATAAAATAAAAATAAATATGAAGGATTTTAATATTCAATATAAATCAATAAGAAAGTTTTCAATATTATATACAAATCAATAGGAATGATCAAAATATAAATTATTAGGAAGGATTAAAAAAATCAACATAAATGATATACAAGAAATAATTTAGAACTAATCGTTTTATTTTTCAGTAACACATCTAATACACTCACAAAAGACTCCTTTGTGTTCCTCTAAGGCTGCAAAGCTGATGTCAGTGACTGATGGAATGCTGATAGCCAGTGTATTACCTCTGAGAACTTTTACAGCTATGGAAAGATGTTCTTCTGATGCAATGCAAGCTGCGAACTCAGTTACCTTGCACCTGATGATAATATGGGGAAAAAAATGATGCAACTGTTTAAAACTAATTAAAAGTTAAATATTTTGTTTATAAACATAGAGTTTATATATCTTATTAATGAATTCAGTGAACAGAAATTCAGTTTTATCAAAGCAATTTATATTATTTATATTGCGAGTCAATGAAGTAGTCATAGTGTGATTAGTTGCTAATAATGTAATAAAAATCAAACTTAAATAGCAATTTTATAAATTGAGAGTAAAATATAATATGAAATATTTTGTTGATATCATTATTTGTCATAATGATAACATCTAAACATAGCTAACTTTCTGCTTGAATCAGTGAATACATTTAACTAAAATTGAAATACAGATAATATGAATGAGAAAAAAGTTACTAACTTGCTATTTTTGAACTGCGTGTAGAATTCTCCCTCTAGTGGTTTCCAATTTATGTAACTATGCCAGAAACCAAGCACAATTTCACTGTCATCTCCCAATACTGACAGCAATTCGGTTATTTGCTGAGTATTTATAACCTCGTAAGAAGTGATGTCAATCTTTACTTTAGATTTCCTTCCCTGCACAGCCTTAGTCATCGGTTTGATGTGTCTGCTGTACTTTAGCTTATACTTCTCCCAGTCTTCCAGGCAGTCAGACACAATGCTGATGATGTCTGCATTGTTGTCTGATGACAGAATGAGATCTAAGTGATAGACAGGAGAATAATCCTCTGATTTGTAGTATTTCTTCAGTAGTTGAGTGAAGGTGTTCCTATACTTGAACAGCTCTCCAATCCCAAGGGTTTCCAACATCAGAAGTTTGATGATATTACCATATCTTTTGAGAAAAATATGTATGCATTTATATCTGATTATTTTCTATATATTTTAGATTAGAATTTTTTTTATTTATATGCTGTGCACATGCGTGTGAATAGTGTGCCACTGTGCATGTGTATGTAGTTAACGTCTGTAAATTGCGCATGCTGTAGAGTGGCTTGAACACACTGAATTTACTATTTTTGAAGATAAAATAAATTATACTTTTGATGGGATTAGAAACCCTGACCTCAAGCACAGAACACTAACGCTTTGACGAGTCACAGTTGGTTTAAAACTTTAGAAAGAAACATCGTGTCAGTTTGTGACGATAAATTTCACGTGTACGGGTTAGAGCTGAAAATTGAGTGTTGGTACGATCTACCATTTTCAAACGATGCAAACGATCTTATAGGTAATATGTCATGTGAAACTGATCTTACATGTAATAATGTCAGATGTTAACCAATTTAAAGAGAATCATAATATTGGAACAGATTTTTGCATTCTAAATCTAGAATTCTAGATGTACTAATATTCTCATTAGTATAATATTAATAAGTATTATAATTTATTTGTAAAATATTATTAATATTACTATATCCAAAAACTGTTTTTAGGAAAAAATATGATTTTTTTTCCAATTTCAAAAATAATTTAGGGTATAAAGGGTTAATATACCATTCTTTCACTAGAAAAATAATCATTCTTCTATACTCTCCTCTCCCCCCTCCCTTCATCTTTCACCCAGATTGAGAGTACTGATATTAAATTTTTATATAAAATATTATATGTTTATTGACACAAGTAATCTTCACAAATACGAATATATGCTTTCATGTACAAGGCTCATTTACAATTTATTTGCCTGAAGCAGACCCTGTCTAAATCACACTATTAAATTATACTATTAATCCCTGTCTAAATTATGCTATTAAGTTAGAATAAGAATGAAAGTTTCAAAACGTATAATTAAGATATTTTAAGGTAACTACTCACCTTCTCACTTCCTTTTTAATGTCAGCCTGTGATTCATCAAGTTCCAAGACCTGAAGAAGCTGTGATAGTTGTCTACCCTCTGGTTGATTCTGTGAATTCCTGTCATCTTGAAGCTCTCTGATTTTTTCGCTCACGTATTTGGCTGCAAAGGACTCCTGTATAGTGCTGTGAATGAACTGGTAAGATGTATAGTAGGAGAATTTGAACGAGTACTCTGGCGTTATAATGAAAGAAAGTAAATTGGGAACATCAATGTATTCAGGTATTCCCCTTATTTTCTCACATTCAGCAACAATCTTCAAATATTCTTCTTCATGAATTTGATATTCATTTGCTCTAAAGAATTTCAGACAAAATTTACCCAGGACATTGAAAACATCTATAGCTCTACCTTTAGGGTTAGGAATATTTTCTAACTTTCTCGCAATTTCACGTAAGAAATTAGTTCGAATTGCTCTAAAAGCACTTTGCTCATTCTTCATCTGAGACACTGAGTCTGGATCATTCACGAACAACGAGAAAAATAGTGTCAAGAGAATTGGCGAAGAGAAAACTTCTTGAGCAGCTGCAGTTAGATTCTCAAAGCTATTCACCAGCTTGTCAGTGACAATAGAATCATTCGTCTTATCAGAGCAACTCCTTAGAAAGTTCACTTTGTCACTCATTCCGCTGATGGGTTCGATGAACGTTTTTGTGCAACTCAAATTCCTCTCTTGCAGCTTGATGACCAGATTATTCCCTGCATCAACTCGGGATGAAATAATGCAACTAGCGTTGGAATCTCTGCAGAAATCTATTATACTCTCCATGAGCTTCCGACAAGTGTTATTTATTTCGTCGTAGCCGTCAATGAGGAATAGTGAACCTTTCAAAATTTTGAAGGCGTCGAGGATGTCATCTTCAGGAGAAAGAAAATTTCTAAGATATTTTCTTAAAAATTTTGCAAGATCTGTCTGTTGCTCATTTCTGCAGTCGAGGTATATTGGTATTTTGAATTTTGCAATCTTTTCATACCTTGGTTTAATACCATAAGCTGATGTCTGTAGAATATCTTGGAAAATATTTTGCAATAAATGCGTTTTCCCTGATCCTGGACCTCCATTTATAACAAGAAATTTGGAATGTGTTTTGTTATAAATTTCGGTACAGGGAAAGATAATTTTGGTACCTTCTGTTTTACCGCTTTTGACCTCATTAGTCGCAGATAAGTTACAGCCATGGAAGATATCAGAGGTACGGTTTTTCGTCCAATTACCCGTCGAAGGGAAAGAGAAGTAAGAAGAATATCTCTCCAGTAGGATAGCAGGGACTTCAGTTTCTATATATTTTCCAATATACTTCACTCTGTTTTCATACAAGTTTGTTGTGTCAAGAAGAACTTTATTAAATTCCTCATCCAAAACTTTCACCTTGCTTTCAATTTCAGTCTGATCTTTGCCGTAGAGTCTACCAGCAGCTCTGATACATTCTCTCATCGTTACTGTCATCTTATCAATATGACACTCTTTCGTGGCCACAGCCTTTTCGTGACTCACGTCATTTCTGTAGGTTTTTATTTCTTTGAGCAGACTCTCCACACTATTAGGATCTTTTATTTGTTTCTCATATTCTTGACCGCCGGTTTGTGCCACTTTTTCGTAACAGAGAATAGGGAGAAAATCATGGAGAGCAGTTATATCGAAGTCAGAGAAAGATTTTTTTTCTATTATTGAATCGTTCTTATTCATCCATTTTTTGTGGTTCACATTACACTTCTCTTTTATTTTAGTTATTATTTCCAAATCATTGATATGATCTTTTATTTTCTTATCCTTGGGTAAAGCGAATCCCCAGTTAATTATTGTCCGATAAACTATAGGTCCACAATCGAACTTTATGCGATCATTCCTTAGTAAATGGAGATCTTCTTTTTTGATGCCAATTGGAGACAAAACATTTGCCACAGACATCGTTCTTGTCAGTTAATTAGGTGATAAATCTAGTGAAAGAGAAAATATCAAATTAAAACGAATAAGAACCATTTGGTTATATTGATTACCATCTTACAAATTTTTTTTCCACGCATAGGATAAATTTATTGGCAGAGTACGTGTTTGTATACGAAATAACTAGGTTGAGCAAACTAGCTAATCACATGGGGAAAATAACTAATCCTGATACATGCTTAGACCATTTGATAATTTTAACCAGAGCGTCTTTTTACTTGATTCAGCAGCAAAATTAATAAATCTTAGATTGGTCTTGTCCAACAATGTCAACATATAAGGGAAAACCTGGAGCATTCGGACAGAGGGATGGTTCGGACAATTCGTTTAAACATGTTTATAATTATTGGGACTACTGCTTATTGCAACTGAATGTGTGCAACGTGTTAACCGTCAGCTTTTTGAAAGATCCAATGCGAAGATGTAGTATTTCACCCCGAGGGGTAATTTACTGTTTTCTTCAACATTGATGCAATTTTTCGTGATTCAATTGGATCGTGTGTTGACTATATGAATACGAAACTGATTTTCAATCTCAAAGCTATGAATTATATCAATATTTTATGTTATTTTTGGTGTGGTGAAAAAATAATAAAAATTAAATTAGAAAAATAGTGATTTTTTTAAATTTTGAAGTGTCATTCGGGATGAATCGGACACTCCTGTTTAGGTTGGTTCAGATGGACTCCGAACCTTCCCTCTTTATCCGATTAAGTCCACCATTACAATTCATTGAAGTAATTTTTATTAAAAAGGACATTCTGAACTTGAAGTTAATTATTTTAATTGACATAGCATTCGTTTATAAGAAATTTCCTATGTTTCAACCATTTTTATGGTGTTCGAATCATCCTCACAGCTTGTCCGAAGTTTCCCTCTAGGAAGGAGCATTCGGACACTTGAATCTCTCTTACATTTTGTCATATAACTTTCGAATGAAGGTTTAAACTTTAAAACAGTCACAATACAAATTGAAGCAACATGATTCATCTACATACAGAAATCTTTAAATAGTAAAATTCGAATTAGCTTACGAATTTTTCACTTTTTAACAGAAACTGTCCGAATGCTCCCTGTTCTCCCCAAGTCACTATGGGTAATTAAGGATGGATGCGTTAACATGAATACCTCAAATAAGGCAGATAATTATATAATTTTCAATATATGATAGTATCATTGTGTAGACTATGTGAAATACCCATTTTGAAGTTTCGTGAATCATTTGTTTACTTTCCACGTGTTAACATTATTTTTCTAATTTTTTTTCGAAAACACAACTAAACTGAGTCTATCGCTTTATTGCAGATCATTCTTTTATGAATAATTTTAATAATATTGATCGTACAGTAGTGAAACTTTGCTCACTGGAATACTGCTTCTATGTTAGTATCTTGCTGAAATACTTTTTGAATCCGTGAGAAATTTGGAAACTTATGAACTTTCATTTATTTTGAAGGCATTTAAAGTGTCCATCGCTTTATTGCAGCTCTGTGAAAAGGCCAAAAATGGGCGATTAACTTCTACCGAGAGGGTAAAAATTTTAGTTGGTCCTGCAGAAGAGGACTCTTCTATATTCAGCTCTATTACTTGGAAGGGATAAGAGAACAATAGTTTCTTTTGTGGAAAATCCCGACATAAACCCAAAGCGAGATGAGGGTACGAGAAAAAGAATTTCTCCTCGAAATATGCAAAAAATACGCAGCCAGGTCATAAGCAGGGTTGTGACATTTTGTAAAAATATGCTCTTTAAACTATAAACTCCATGAATGTCATAAACGACATCAAAATTTAGGGTTTTGGAACTTCCTATCGCTAAACTAGAAGGGTTCTACACAATCTTTTCATGTCGCGCTTAGGATTACATGGAATTTATATTTTTAGAGCATATTTTTTACAAAATGTCACAACCCTATAGTCACAAGGAAGCCAAATGACACTAGTGCCTCTATTATTGACAAGGCTGTCATTGGTCTTACGTCAAAACTGTCGTGATGTAATGTCTCAAATGAAACGGTCAGAAATGCTCAATGGGGCCAAAGACCAGAAAACAAGGCAATCATGTCATGAGAGTCTCTCACTTGATGCCCAGAGATGTGAGGAAAGAAGTTGTAACCCTTCAAGCATGAGATTGTGCGAAGTAATGCAAGAAAATCATCTTTTGCCAACGAAATAATTGCAAACTATTAGGACATGGGAACAAGTACTCAACAAAAGAGGCAATGTAGGATTGGATTGTTAGGTTTACACCCTCTGGTACTCGGAATGGGCCAATTAACGTTTTACCAATGATGCCCGCTTAAAACATAAAGCCGAAGCCACCTTATTGACGACGAAACCAGTGTGTATAAACAGCTCCATTAGGATCCAATTTTTAACCCATCCATCCAGACAATCAAGGATGGCTCTTTCCTCATCTGTTAAAAGAACAAGTAGGAAATTTGTTTTCATGTATTTCTGTGTACATCTTATGCCTTTTTCCTCTTTGGTCTTGTCCATAGGAGGCCTGGATATGGGCTTCACGTTCCTTGTCGTCTGATTTAAGACACTGTTTGGACAAATAACCAATGACAGCCTTGTCGAAAATGGAGGCACTAGTGTTATTTGGCTGCCTTATAACCTGCCTGGGTATTTTTGGCATATTTCGAGGAGAAATTCTTTTTCTCGTACCCTCATCTCTCTTTGGGTTTGTGTCGGGATTTTCCACAATAGTAACTGTGTTTCTCTTATCCCTCCCAAATTCATTAGCTAAATATAGAAGAGTCATCCCTTCTGCAGTACCTGTTACAATTTTTACCCTCTCGGTAGAAGTTAATCGCCCATTTTTTGGCCTTTTCACAGAGCTGCAATAAAGCGATGGACACTTTAAATGCCTTCAAATTACATAAACATTCATAACTTTCCAATTTTCTCATGGATTCAAAAAATATTTCAGCAAGATACTAACATAGAAGCAATCTTCCACTGACCAAAGTTTCACTACTGTACGGTCAATATTATTAAAATTATTCACAAAATAGTGATCTGCAATAAAGCGATGGACGCAGTTTATATCATTTACTAAATTTCAATTTTCTCATCCTTAATGACGTTTGAATTTTACGATAAATACAGTATGAGCCACAAAAATGTTTCCGCTTTTTAAAATACTTGTAAACGAAAAAACTGTATCTTGGTTCTCTTTTTCTCCGCCTCTTATTGTACTATTAACAGGTAAACACATTTTTGAACTGATGGACATAGTTTAAGAACAGGTAAGCAAAGAGTGAGGGTGATTATTTCAGTCATTGCGCGAATGTTATTCTTAGAGCTAATTCTGTGATTTTACTTATTAAAAGGCAGTGAATAAAAGAAAAAAAATTATAGTGGTACATAGTTTAATACAGGGTGCTTACACATCTTCCTTGTAAACTATTTTGAAATAGAAAAACTTCAGTGACATTTTGAACTCATTGAAGTTTTCACTAGGAATATTCGTTTTTCGCTTGTTCATTGCATGGTTATGGACCAAAAAAATTATTGTTTGCAATCCTGATCAGATGTTATCAATTAGAAATATTAATTATTCGACATCAATAAGTATAAAACTATAATAACTAGGTAGTTTAATCAGTTGTGTGGTAGCTAAGAGGCTAGGCTGTAAGTTTTTAAGTTTAAAAGTTGTAGTTTAACGATTGAGTGCGTTTGTGCGTCATTGTTTTTCTCAATCTTTTGTTTAAAATTGACATTTTTAGTTCCAGATTTAGTCAGTAGGTGACTAAAAAATAAAATAACAACATTTAGAAATAAATAATAAAATAACAACAATAGAAAACTATGCGGCAATAAAAAGTATTGAACAACAATAAACATGAAAATGAAGAATTCTAAAGTGGCAACAAATTCATTTCAATATCCATTGTCCAAGATATTATGTAATATATATTATAATACTAATTATAAATGTATAAACTTGTTAAATATTCCACAGTGTTAATCCTGTTTCATTCCCTTTACGTGCTTTTCCCCTTCTCGAAACTACCCCGTATTTTCAAATATCTTGGAATCGTGCAGCGCATTCTTAAGATAGTACAATTCAGTAAATTCCTCAAAACACATCGTCTGACACTTACTACGTTTAAAGGGGCAGTATAGTCATATTTTATTTTAGCACTTTTAATGTCAAACAATTGCTTAATAAGAATAAAGTACATCGTGTAAAATTGCAATGTTCAATAAAAACTAATAATGGAAATATATAATTTTTAAATAATTAATTTCTAACCAAATTCTTACGGTAGATGGCGCCATTTATCGTGGCGCCATCTTGTAAACAAACCAACTTAGATTAGTTTCTATCTAGATTCTAGTTCAAGTGAAGAGATGGCTCTATTTTTAAAACTATGCCTTCTTGTCTTCCAATTCACATGATCTTTTCACCATTTTGATGCAAATAAAGCTTGAATACTGCATATATAAATTAATATGAAAACAACAAACATACCAACATACATACTAATGAGTTTGATGGAAAAGATTCAAACTCAACGGGAAATCCATATTATTGTGAGGTTATTTAAACTCTATTCGAAAGCTTGAAACCTGATAAAACCTTCAACGTTGAGTTTAAATAACCTCACAATAATACTAATGAGTGAAAATCACATCTTTGCTCTTCAGTTTCCATTGTCTTATATACCTATGTATTTATTTCTCCATATATGCTCAATATTTTTACTTGAAATTTGGTATACATTAGTTTAGTATATATACTAAAAACTTGTAAAAAAATTAATATAAGTTTATAATATAATCAAACATGTAATTTTTAAACACATGGTCAAACCTTCTCGTTCATTCTGAAATTCAAACTCATTAGGGTTAAGAACATAAGAACATGATAGGTTGAGTTAGAGTTCTTGTTTTTAAAGTCATCGACTGCTGTAAAAGTGTATAGATAAGACGACTGATAAGGAGAATATCGGCAGCAAAGGAAGTCTGTCACATCGTCACGATTCATGCAAATTAATTGGAGTCAGGAGTGAAAGTGACACTGAAATTAAGAGAAAACAATGGTTTTCGATACCATTAACTTTAAAATGAGTGAATTTGAGTACTAGAAAATAAACAGAAACTTTCTATTAAGTTTGGCTCTTTTTAACATATAATTTTTATGTTAGGGTGGAGGGTAATCTGCAACTTCTTATAAGATCTTTTCCTATAACCAAAATCGATGCAATTCTCTTATCTCTTAAGCAGAGGAGAGTTTAGGTTGTTACACTACCTTGACATATATCAGTGTAAGAACGTATTATCTTTTATCTGATTGTAATAAGATTGTACATTGGTGTGAATGCACTGTACGGTGAAGTGATTAATTCGGTGAAATTGTCATTCCCCAGTAAAATTTTTCAGTAAAAAGGGCTGGGGGTGAGTATAGGGGTGAGTAGGGTACTGATAGCAGTGATATGTGTTTATACATTGCCTAGTGAAAGAATGGTGGTAAACTGTAAAAGATTAGAACGGTTCCCTTCATAAACTCCTGATGATCTATAATATATTTCTTTCTTGGGATCTCAATGATGGTGACCAGAAATAACACTTCACTATTTATACCAATCTTCTGTGGTAAATAGAATATTCAAAATTTGGTAATCTATTTAGTTTTTTTTTTCAGTAGAATTCTCCAAACATATTTTAGCGCTCACATTCCATGTCATAGTCATAACACCTGAACAACTACTGACATTAATGTTAACCACTTTCACATTAGAACATAAGTAAAACACAATTCCACCATATTAGATCAGACATATAGAACGCAATTTTTACTATTGTTGAGCATAGGTAGAATACAATCCCCCATATTAGAACAGAAAATGAACGCAATTTCCCCATATTAAAACTTATGTAGAATGTGATCCTCCATATTAGAACAGAGGTAGAACCCAATTTATAAGTATTATGAGTTAGGACAGAGACAGAACGCAATTCCGTTATATTTAGATCTACTGACTCCTGTGGAAATTAACCTTTGTTTTCACTAGAGCGTCCTCCGTCCTCAAACACCCCTGACTGGACCGCTAAGTTAATCTCTTACATTTGAAATTTGATACAATTGTGATACATAAACCACTAAACGAGTTATTTTGGTTGCGAGTTGTCTGCGTGGCAGATCTACCCGCAAAGAATACCGTTTATCGCATCTAGATACTGATAACTGGTAACTCCACATCTCCACATTTAAAAAAAAATGTACCCTACCTACAATCAGAAATTTGAATATGCGTGAGTTTGCCTAGAAGAAAATTTCTTAGAAAGTGTCATGGATACCTCCTAACAAATTATCCGATGTAATTTGGATGCTAAAATTAGTTAGACACATTGTGGATCACTTACCAGCACTTCTACATATCACTTAATTCACTTTTTCAATTTTTATCACTCTACTGAGGAATGACTTTAAAACTCACAGTTGTGGTTAGAATAAAGATAAGGATTTAGTTATACGATAAGACTCTTATCAAACCTTTGCAATGACGGAATTGAATAGTAACAAAGTAAGACAGAATCTAAGAGGATGAATAATATTTCTTGAGAAAAGATAAAAAAAAATTATTACAAAAATATAGTCTTTTTCAAGCTCTCATATGAGATAAACTTTTAGGGAAACAGACAAAAGTAGTTATTATATCTAAAATAATACACAAAATAAAAAAAAGTAAGAGGACGTCCTTCGCTACGCAGTGAATGAATACAAAAAATAAGAGAAAACTTTCTGTCTCTATAATTAATTGTTTTGAAAACATTTTTCTAAGGTTTACTAAAATTTATTGGATTTTTTTTATTGTTAAATAAATATTCAATTGGTGTTGTAAACAAATTCTAATTAAATACTTAAAAACGAGAAAATGTAATTGAGTTAATAAATTCTCCAATTCCTCTGAGCTACAGTAGTAACTAAACTCTCTTATCTACAATACATACATTCGAATTACATTAGTATTGATAAGAAGTTATATTATATATTTAAATTTGTGAGCTACTTGTGCAGATGTAAAGCTTTTTTCTAAGGTAAACTGCATTACAATGAATCAGATATTACATTCTGATAAGAAAATATTATAAATTGACATCCGACGAAAATAAATAGGTCTCAAATCAAAGACAAATGGAAGCAATTTACTGAGAATATAAACTAAAGCCAAACAATTTCTGTTTTATATATCCTTTTTAACATTTTTTGTCACACTAGTAAAACACTCAGAGGAATATTAGCTATCTTAAATTGTGACGCAAAATGGGTCGCAAGAGCGCATGGAAACAAATGGTATTGATTAGTACATGAATACGTCTTAGGCAATTAATAACCATATTTTCAAACAATTAATTTTGGGGTTAAAAAGGTCATAACCTCTTAGGAGTTTCTTTTTGTATTGTGATATATTTTAGTAGATTTTATTCTTACTTTTTTTAGCACTCACATTTCAGGTCATAGCCATAATATCCGAACAACAGCTAACATCAATATTGAAGTCCCCATATTAGAACAGAGATGAAGGCAATTTCACCATTTCTAGATCTTGTCTTACTTGTACTAGTTTTTAGACTCCATAAGATTTCTTCATCTACGAACTATAACAATACAATATTTAAATTTTTTATGTGTACATTTTTTTCATTTAATTTCTAGTAAAAGTAATGAAATATAAAAAGAACTATAGTGATACAAGATGCATCTGAGAAGTTTTGAACCAATACCTATATTTAATACTTATACATCTATATGTAAGTGTCGTATATTCTGTAAGTACATGTATGTATTTACATACCTAAGATCACTGGCCCCAACCTATCGTTATATTTTAAAAAGTTATGCCCTGCCTAACAGACAATGTCTTAGAAAATGTCATGGAGAACTCTTTACAAATTGCTTTTTGTAATTAGAGTGATAGAATTAGTTAGAAAAATTGGGAATTACATACCAGAAATTCAACATCACCTAATTCTTCATCATGCTGTATTTCACTTTACTGAGGTGTGACTTATGCGATAAGACTCTTATCATGACCTTGCAATGGTAGAATCAAAAGATAAATAAATAGGAAGGAATCTATGAATAGAAAGAAAATATGAATGTTCGTGGAGAGAAAATGATTCATTATTGTTCTCTCTCCTTCAGACTAAAATTATTAATGTTCACTCTACTACATTCACATTATCAATGTTCACTCTACTTCATTCAGATTATCAATGTTCTCTCTACTTCATTCAGATTATCAATGTTCTCTCTACTTCATTCAGATTATCAATGTTCTCTCTACTTCATTCAGATTATCAATGTTCTCTCTACTTCATTCAGATTATCAATGTTCTCTCTACTTCATTCAGATTATCAATGTTCTCTCTACTTCATTCAGATTATCAATGTTCTCTCTACTTCATTCAGATTATCAATGTTCTCTCTACTTCATTCAGATTATCAATGTTCTCTCTACTTCATTCAGATTATCAATGTTCTCTCTACTTCATTCAGATTATCAATGTTCTCTCTACTTCATTCAGATTATCAATGTTCTCTCTACTTCATTCAGATTATCAATGTTCTCTCTACTTCATTCAGATTATTAATGTTCTCTCTACTTCATTCAGATTATCAATGTTCTCTCTATTCCATTCATATTATTAATGTTCTCTCTACTTCATTCAGATTATCAATGTTCTCTCTTCTTCATTCAGATTATCAATGTTCTCTCTACTTCATTCAGATTATCAATGTTCTCTCTACTTCATTCTGATTATCAATGTTCTCTCTACTTCATTCAGATTATCAATGTTCTCTCTACTTCATTCAGATTATCAATGTTCTCTCTACTTCATTCAGATTATCAATGTTCTCTCTACTTCATTCAGATTATCAATGTTCTCTCTAGTTCATTCAAATTGTCAATGTTCTCTCTACTCCATTCAGATTATCAATGTTCTCTCTACTTCATTCAGATTATCAATGTTCTCTCTACTTCATTCAGATTATCAATGTTCTCTCTATTCCATTCATATTATTAATGTTCTCTCTACTTCATTCAGATTATCAATGTTCTCTCTACTTCATTCAGATTATCAATGTTCTCACTACTTCATTCAGATTATCAATGTTCTCTCTACTTCATTCAGATTATCAATGTTCTCACAACTTCATTCAGATTATCAATGTTCTCTCTATTCCATTCATATTATTAATGTTCTCTCTACTTCATTCAGATTATCAATGTTCTCTCTTCTTCATTCAGATTATCAATGTTCTCTCTACTTCATTCAGATTATCAATGTTCTCTCTACTTCATTCAGATTATCAATGTTCTCTCTACTTCATTCAGATTATCAATGTTCTCTCTACTTCATTCAGATTATCAATGTTCTCTCTAGTTCATTCAAATTGTCAATGTTCTTTCTACTCCATTCAGATTATCAATGTTCTCTCTACTTCATTCAGATTATCAATGTTCTCTCTACTTCATTCAGATTATCAATGTTCTCTCTACTTCATTCAGATTATCAATGTTCTCTCTACTTCATTCAGATTATCAATGTTCTCTCTTCTTCATTCAGATTATCAATGTTCTCTCTACTTCATTCATATTATTATTGTTCTCTCTACTTCATTCATATTATTATTGTTCTCTCTACTTCATTCAGATTATCAATGTTCTCTCTTCCTCATTCAGATTATCAATGTTCTCTCTACTTCATTCAGATTATCAATGTTCTCTCTACTTCATTCAGATTATCAATGTTCTCTCTACTTCATTCAGATTATCAATGTTCTCTCTACTTCATTCAGATTATCAATGTTCTCTCTACTTCATTCAAATTATCAATGTTCTCTCTACTTCATTCAAATTATCAATGTTCTCTCTACTTCATTCAAATTATCAATGTTCTCTCTACTTCATTCAAATTATCAATGTTCTCTCTACTTCATTCAAATTATCAGTGTTCTCTCTACTTCATTCAAATTATCAGTGTTGGGTCCCTTTACAGTCCTCTTTCTTAATATTATTTTAAGTTACCATGATATAGCATTGAATATTTAATAATTATAAATTTCAAGAACGTGTGTATCTGTGTCAAAATCTATTATCATCTTGCAAATAATACAAATTGATTTATAATTTGGAACTTTGGGTATAATTTTCATCACATTTATGTCGTGGTAAAATTGTTAAATAGTGAGTTTCGTCATTAAATTTTTTATAATATTGATTAGTTTATATTAAACCTGAGTTTAACCTGTCGATGGTGGTCCAACAAATCAACATTCAACATGATTTTCAACATTGTATGCCGTTTGAAGTCTTCTTATTAAACGTTAATGAATGCTGTAAAATCATGAAGATAAGGCGACTGATAAGGAGAATGTTAGCGAAATAAAAACACCGTTACATGTAACAGTAATACTGTTACATGAAACGGTATTACCGTTATATGTAACGGTGTTACCTTCATTTATAACGGTAATACCGTTATATATATCGGGAATACCTTTATTTATAATGGAAATACCAGTAACTTATATATAGCGATGAAGTGACAAACTCTGTTATATAGTCATTCCCCATCAAAATATGTCGGTGGAAGACTAATTAGTAATTAATTTGTATGTGCAAATTTTATTCATAGAAGATTAAAAAGTTCCTCGCATTTATATCTAATGATCCTACATATTTTTCACCTTGTAAATTCGATATGCATTTCTCTATTTTTTAATGGATCTTTTCAAACATATTTAAGCGTTCATATTTCTGGTTATAACCACAATATTTGAGGTACTTTACTAACATCAATTTTAAACTCCCTCGTATTAGAACAGAGGTAAACACAATTCCATTAATTTTGATCTTGTTTTATTTTTTTGGACTCCATTAGATTTCGTTTCATTTTGGAACAATCGCTTTACAATTTTAATTTTCTTAACCCTAATGAGTTTGACTGTCGAAATCAACGGAAGAGTTTGACTATGTGTTAAAAAAACACATGTCTTATTTATTCACCTACGGTGCTGTATTTTTTACATGTTGTTACTATATATACTAGACTAATGTGTACCAAATTTCAAGTAAAAATACTGAACATATAAGGAGAAATAAATACATCAGTATTTAAGACGTTGGCAACTGAGAGACCAGATCTGTGATTGGGTGGAGTGTGAGCCAATCATAGCTCTCGCATGTATCTGTTTTGATGAAAATGTGAACAAATTCGTGCGTATTGGCTAACCAAACAGTATTTGCCAAACGTCACCAAAGTACAATTAATTTCATAATTTACGTGATTTACGGGGATTTACGACGATACGTAATTTTTTTTAAATTTTTGAATACAAAAATATGTTTGGTATGTATGTAGGAACAAAGTCAAGAACGGCCAGTAAATTTAAACGAATAACATAAAAGATATAAAAAAAAATAAAAAATATGTGCCTAAAAAACACACGTCAAACTCATTAGGATTAATAAGTAAAATTTCTCTCATCTAACTTTTAGATATAACAATTTGCCAGCTACATGTAGGAAGTTCTGAATGAGTTCCTATACTTGATACAACGCATCTATTTAGTCGTAGCGTCCAGACACGTATCTAGAAACTGTCAATCGATCACTTGCCTCATTCCATCGCCATGATTATAAAAAGTTGTACCCTGCCTGTAAATTGTAATCAGTTTATTTGAATATGCCTCAATGCGCCAAACATACAATGTCTTAGAAAGTGTCATGGAGTACGCCAAACTACTTGTCTTTTGTACTTGGAGTAACAGAATTAGTTAGACTAATTGAAAACTACTCACCACCACTTCAACATCACTTAATTCACTCTCTCACTTTGTATCACTCTACAGAGGACTGACTTTAAAATTTACAGTAAGTGGCTAGAAGAAGAGATAAGGATTTAATTATGCGATAAGACTCTTATCAAGATCTTGCAATGGAAGAATTTAAAGATAACAAAATAAGACAGAATCTATGAAATGAAAGATACAATTAATGTAAGTGGATAGAAAATGAACAATGAATGTTCCCTCTACTTTGGGTTTCAATTTTATTTCTACTTCATTCTGATTTTCCCTTATTTCAGTTTATACTTTTCTTTATACTTCATCCCATTATCAATGTTCTTTGTATGCCATTCAGATTATCTGCATTAATGAATGTTGAGAATCATTTTCTTTACACATTTTTGTCTGAATGTATTAAAACGGTCTGAATATTGATAGCATAGAAATTTTTAAAATTCAACATGATTTCGATCATTCTTTGGTCTCAGAGTAAAAAGTCACTGATTGTTGAAGACGAGATGCCTTCATCTCGAAAGAAAATACTTTCACATAATTCCGTGTTCCGTGTGCTCAATCAAAACTAAATCTATAATATTTTTTTTGACAATGAATTATACAATTCCCCCCAGTAGTTGATACTGTTTATCAGTTAAGGTGAACGCCTGGATATAGAATAGTGGTAGAATTTTAACAGATCATACAGATCGTTCATATTCATTGTAAATAGTTTCAGGTAAATGTTCAATTTATTATTCTTATGTGTGATTGCTATTCTGATTCCATTAATATATGTCTATTATGTATTTTAATACGTAATTAAGTGTAATTGGTTCACTGTCTAGTAGCCTTTCACTATCTACGAGCTTTTCACGCAGGAAATAGGAGAAGAAAACAGTTGGCATTAGCAAACCCTGTTATAAGAATTAAGTATAGAGTAGATAAGGAGAGTAAAATTACGGTAGTATATTAGATAGAATGTTAGGATTGTGCTAATAAATATGAAGGAATATGAACCTAATGTACTTGAGAGAGTAGAATAGTCATAGACATTTTAGCATAATAGAGATACAGGCCATACTTTTAATTTCGATAATATTAGGATATTGTAACAATGTTAGCATATTTTTAATAGGAGAAATTTCGAATCGTATTTTACGCACGGGTAGGATAACACTTTAAATAGATCATATGAAGTTCCTTAGTAAATGGTTCCTATAGTAAATAAGATAGTCAAAATTTAAATGTAAAGTAAAATTACGATATGTATCATGAGGCGCTTGTTTTTTAATAAATATTACCCCTGAAGACGGAAACCACGAGGGATTCTGAAAGCTTTGGAAAATTCAAACTACCCCTTCTTAAGCTCTTCATTCTAGATAATGCAACAATTAAGGATTCCTCTATTTTCTTCAATCAGATAATATAATACTAAGTAACTTCCATTTTCTTTGCAGCAAATTAGATCTCTTGTTGGTCAATCACTATCTGTTTATTTTTCACTATACAATATACATGTAATAGAACAACAGTAATAAAGGTTACGTGAACGCTCTTATCAATTGATGTATTTATATTCTAATCACAAGCTGATTATATTTACTATCGCTAATGCAACTTCGATATTAACTGAGAGATGGTATATATTAGTACAATTCTTGTTATTTCTATCTTATTCTAAAAAAGTGGTGTAAAACGATTTATGACCGAAGCCTTTTTTTTTTGCACTGGGAGTATTTTACATATTTTTTTGACAAGGAGGTTTTTGATGGGTGCTAGTGCACAGGGCTTATGACTACGGATTATTTCATTTTTACACCGAGGTTTTTTCACTACTGGAGTTTTTGTCTTAGAATTGAAACCAGCACTTTTACGCAAAAAAAAATTAATGGGTTGTATCTGCCTACTGAACCCCTCCACACTTCTTCCAAATTGTTGTAAGAGCCTGAAAAAAAAAATAATATCAACTTGCTCTTGCTCAACATGTAAACTTTTTAAATGAACTGTCATATTATGAATATTTGTATTTTCGTCAATAAGGAATAAATTTTCAATAAGCTTGAGCTACCTCTTAATATTGTCCAAATGTCACAGGATTTTGTCCAGTTTATGATTACACATTATTTAACAAATAGCCATCTAAAAATATAAACTTTGAATTTATATTGTCATCCTAATGAGCATTATCACATGGGTGGAGCTTACCGGGGTGGAATTTGCTGGGATTGAATATGCCTAGAACCCGGTATATTGTACCGTCATCCGACCACTTATGAGCTGCTCCATATACAGGTAATTCTCGATTTGTCTCGTGTGATGGGACCAGATAAATAGAGGTGGTGGGTTAATCGAGATACCATATTATTTGGTTTAAAAGAAATTGTGAACCTGTTATTTTAGGGGAAACATTAGAATTTCTACTTTTATGTTATTTTAGGGAGAATAAATTAAACGTTTAATGCTCTTTTATCTTGCAATCACATTTGTTCAAAATATATAAAAAAAGTTAGCAGTTGAAGCAAATTGTCCTTTTGATTCGACAAATGTCCTTCAGCCAAGATTTATTCAACCAAGAGTCATTCAGCCTAGTGTCCGGAAATGAGTGACAGCAATAATTTTGGCATAATTTTCATTGATCTTACAGTGAAATTCCTGGGTTATGAAGTAATGGATCCTTCATAACTCGAAGTCACTACATAACTCAAGTACCTAGAATAGTTTTCTGTGATTACATTCTTAGAAAGATGTGACTATTTGAGGGATAATTTACGCTGTATCTCATTTTTTAGAATAAAAAGAAAGAAAATACTTCATATCTCAGGTGTATTCAATAATCCAGATCCTTCATTATTTGAGTGATTCATAAATCAGGAGTGTCATTGTACTTTGTTTTGCCACCTTCTCTTTAGTTACTGGTTAGTTTTCTCATTGCTATTCAACCTAAACTAACAGTCGTGACTAATTTCAATTGAATTTTAATCAATTTACTTCCAGATACGCTAATAGTTCACTTCAGCGATTCAGTCGCAACTGATATGTATATTTCCTGTGACGTCATGAATGAAAAATGTTATTGAAAGATAATTTAAAATAGATGGTTTATAGATTTTCTGAGCTTGTGTTGAAGATTTTAATTTCACTCATCAGTTGCAAATGAATGAAAGTTTAAGAAGAGGAATTTTCTGTAGCAATTTTGACAATAATCAGGAGATTATAATTATCTTTTGATAATGTAGAAGGTAGGTTTGAAAACAAATTTATTGATTTTAAACTTTAATCAAACATCTAACACATACAATATATATCATAAATAATAGGTAAACATTCATATTGTGAAATGTATGAAGTAAATAAGAATTGTAATTAATCTTTTAGATAAAAATCGATACTCCCTGGTTAGAGCACCGGGTACAGTGGCTCAGTATGTAGATTTCAATTCTAGTCTCCATAAGCACCACCTCCCGTGTTATTGCAAGCAGTAAAGATAATCACATAAGTGATTTAACCAAAATACCAACTTGGAAATGCAGAAAAAATAAAATACTTAATCCTATTATTCCACATACACATTACTCTGAAAATTTTGATGCTAAAATATTTTTGAGCAAAAGTTATCGAGTTTTTATAAAAAGTAACAATAATAATCAGACTTATTTTAATAGGTCCCATCCACTCTTTGATTTAAAGATTTTTAGAAATGTTTCGAATTTGTAGGTTATTCAAAACATAACAGTTAACAGAAACTAAATTGATCAATTATTCGCTATGTTATTGATTATAATGGAAAAAAAATAATGTCTTTAAAAAAAAAAAAATTAATTATATTCGAAATATAAAGACATAACTTTCACTGTCTGACTTTCTATCAGATTGAGTAGAAGAATAGAGAAGTTTACTAATTGCATCTCTTATTAGTGTATATTTAATAAAAATCAGGTATTTAGGTACACCTTTTGGTACCTAATGTTATTTAATGTCCATGGTATTTTTCTACCTGTATAAGGTATCCATTTACAATATGTCTATCGCTTTATTTGGGTTTTGAATTATTCCAAAATATCATCCGAATATCTTATATTACATACTATGTTAAATATGTAGAACAGAACTTGAATTGCTTTCTGCTTTATAACCAGTAAACTTATTTAGTTCTATAGAATAGAGTAATAAAAATTAAAAATGGAACGGACCTATATGAAGTCTATTCTAGGCATCTAAAAATTACTTGCTGATAAATAGAAATTATTTACTATGCAAATCACCGTATGTTAATAGGAAAAGACAAAACTTAATGACCCACACAAACTAAATGTTCAAAATAATAAAAAAGAACAATGAATAATAAATATAAAATTAATAATCAAGTTATTTCCAACTTCTCCGGTTGACTTAATGAATGAACTTTTAACATCTGTTATAATTTAGCCCTTCAGATTGAAGTTCTTCAGATTGTAGATCTTAAAATAGTAGTTTTTAACTCCGTAGCTCTTCTTTCTTCAAAATTCTTTTGAGAAGTCTCATAAAATATTCCATTTAGATTACGTTGCTGTCTTTTTCAATTTCTCTTTCTTTGCTCTCCACTTTCTTTCCTCACTTTTCCTTCCGTTTCACTTCATTTCTGTTGGTATGTAAATTTCAACATTAATTTGTGATATTTTGTAGTAAATTCAATACACTTCTGATATCAATTAATTATCTTCTTTACAGACTAGACTTACAAATTATTTTATTTAAACACTTCACTTACACAATATAAGATTGCACTACCTATTACTAAATATAAAATATATTTTCTAAGATAGAGAAATAATTTAAAATTCATAATTAGGACTTGAACCCTCAACATAGCAGACTAATACAATTAGTTAGAACATTTATAAACCAGTGGAAGAGAATTTTTAGGTACCTGACCTTAACATCTGACTCGGCCATGAAACACTTTGTCAGATTTTAAAATTCAGAAATAATCACAATATCATGAATTGGTATCTACAATAACTTTTTTCCATTCGTACTGTGTTAATTATCGCAAATAATACTGTTGCTGGTTTGGGTTCTATTTCCATGAGAGAATTTAGTTATTAATTTCTATAAAATGAGATATTATTTGATATATATGTCAGTCATATCATTTATTTTGATTTTTATGCATTGTAGGTAAACTTTTCGACTTTTCCACAGAACGTGTGTCACTTTTCAAACTAAACTGTGTAGCTGTTGTTCAAAACAACATGTTTCACATTTGTGTAGATTGGGCAAACAAATGAAAATTCAGTTTAGACATTCCTATCAATAATAGTTCATATAATGGAATTGGTATGTACTTTATAGTTTCCTTATAATAAACACATAATTCATTTAGACATGATTTCAATCAAATAAAATAGTTAATGAGTATCAATTAATTTGGTTCAAGTATTTCGAAAAAAATTACATCACTTTTCTCTCACTCACCAAATGAAGTCTCAAGTCTCTCGATTTGTCATCATACACACTGTAAGAACATAAAATTAATGTGATATTGGACGGCTAAGTAATATTAATTAGGGTTATCACCAAATAAAGGTGATATTAGACAGCTAAATAACTTTAATTAGGGTTAGCACCTAATAAATATGATATTAGACAGCTAAATGACTTTAATTAAATTTAATAGCTAATGATTGTTATATAACATAGCTAAGGGAAATTAATAAGGAGAAGCACCTATTGGTTAGACTGAGAAAACAGAAAAGACTGGATATAACAACACATGTAGAGGGTGTGAAGGAGGTGGTTAAATGTATGTATAAATGGTAAAAATCAGATGGTAAATCAGAATGTTAAAACAACCAACATGTGGTTGTAGAATGTCAAAGAAAGAATATCAATTTCAATATTTTCCGTATATTTTTCTCATTCGATTATAATCGATTGTGAATTTAGAAAGTCAGTAATATTGTGGTAGCGAATCCGTTCTCGCAAAAATATATTAGTTCGATTGTTAAATTGTAGAAAAAAATTAATGAAACAAATCATACAAAAGAAATACAAATGTAGTTCAATTTCACTCACATTTTCTCAAATAATATTATTATTTGACCTTAACTTAAATTTTCAATCTTATATTGACATCTCATCATAAAATGCATATGGATGAGTCGTTTCTATTGGGTTAGACTGGTTTAAAATCATTCAAAGTGAGTTTATTGAAATTTAAGCTCAAATCAAAGCTCTTTGGCTCAAAGGAAATGGTTAGTTTTAACCACACCTGATAATTGTTCGTACATATAACATACCAGAAAAAAAAAAATTAAGAAAAAAAAAAGAAACAAATAAAATTTTTGGTTTAGAAAAAATAACTATAAAAGATTTCAAAAACTGATCTAGTGCTTTACTAATATCCCACAGCCTCACATTCACTCACCAACCTTACACTCACTCACTAGCCTCACACTCACCACTCACCAGTTTCACACTCATTCACCAGCCTCACACACACTCACATATATCACATTAACTCAGCATCCTCATAATCACTCACCAGCGTCACGCTCACTCACCAGCCTAACAATCACTACTCACCATCCTCGCACACACTAACCAGCTTCAGACTCACTCAACAGCATCACACTCACTCACCAACTTGACACTCACACAGCAGCCTCACATTCAATCAAAAAAATCACTCTCACCCACGATCCTCACGTATTATTCACCTGCTTCACACTCACTTACTCACCAGCCTCTCACTCAATACCCAGCCTCACACTCACTCACCAGTCGCACATTCACTCACCAGTCACAGATTCACTCATCAGCCTCAAACTCATCTCCCAGCCTCACACTCAATCACTAGCCTCACATTTTCTTCTTAGCCTCACACTCACTCACCAGCCGCACACTTATTTATTATCCTCACTCTCACTCACCTCTCCTCCTGTACTTCAGTCCTATTTCCCATTCTTGTTGTTATATTCTCTCCATGTAACTTCTCCACCAGTTCACTGGCGCCAGTGTCTGTTAGATGACAATAACGCAGGAATATAGCCCCAAACCTGAAAGAAGTGAAGTTATTAATGAGGGATAAAGAACAACCATCAGCCCAAAAGGTTGAGTTATAGCTCGATGTTAGGATGTAATATAGTTATGATTTTTAGGCAACAGTTTAAGTATCGATGAATAAGGGATTTGAACTTACAAAATTTGTTGAAGAATAATATATTACCGACTTCATTAGTTTCATTTGATTTTATGAAACGATTTATTTGTAATCGATAAGATGAATTAATTGACTTTAAAAATAAAGATGAGAAGATAAATAAGTTATGTTATTTATCACGTGATAAGTAAGTTACGTTTTTCATCATGTAAGACGTATGTTACTTTGATGCATCACGCTACATTCTAGTAAATGTAGCGTTACGTCAGCTATTTTGAACCAATATTGTTTGCGAGGAGTGTAAAGATAAATGTTTTTGTCTTCATACATAAAAATAGTCACCAACTCACACAGATTTGAACTATTTAACTTATGAAACTAATAACATTACAACAATTAAATTATATTGGCAAACTTTATAATTGATTGATGAATTATCAGTTGCAGTATGTTAAATGTCAAAATTGAATTTGCAATTCGTTTCAACTCTATTATTTGACAATATTTTTTTCAAATCTATATCCAATAAATCGTAGGTTAAATATCACTCACTGTTTTGATGTAGGGCACATATATTTTATAGCTTTATACACGTGTACTTCGCCATCAGCAGGTATGTCTTCTATCGCCAGGAAGGTTCCCCCTGTAACAGGATTACTCCCAAAGCTGGGGCAGTCATCCGTGTATTTGATCCCCAGAACTGCAAAGTAAATGAGTGAGTATCTACTATAGTCCAGGAATATTAACTTACAAGGTAGAGTATTGCGCAGGTTCATATCAAGATGATTGCAGTTTTGTTGTGAAAGTCGCTGGCTGGTGTGACCTGTGATAATTAATTTTACATTGAAACACGGTATGTTATTCATTCTTTTTATAATGAAATTCTTTTTGAATAAACTGGCTGTATTCAGGATTGTGAACACATTTTCAAATATTTTTAAGTAAGGTTTAATAGGGAAAAAACATGGTGTTTTTCTTCAAAGTGCGTTTATGAAGAGCTGTCTATCCTAGCTGTATTATCTTTTCCTGTCCATATCTTCCTAATTCCTACATCTTTAGGAAACCTAAATAATTTAATTAGACCAATAACACGTTATTCATTGCATCTATTCACAGCACAAACTGTAATAGGAATTTTCGTCGCAAGAAAATTCGCTATAGGAAATTTCGCCGCAAGAAAATTCACCGCAACAATATTCGCCATAAGGAATTTTCACCGTAAATTGTATTCAATTCTCGGCTTGAGATACCCAGACAAATAAAGTTATAAACACAATAAATGCTAGTGTCCTTTTCCAACAACCGTTACCAAGGATACTTATAATAGGTTAACAGGACTCTTGACTTATAACAATAACACTTTCATAAATAGAGAAAGCAGACTTTTTATATTTGAATAGAGCCATTTGTCTGATTTCAATTTTATCTTAATTTAATTTTAGTTGGGGTTAAAGGTATGCTTCCGAACCAAAGGCCATATCGCTGACGTTAAAAGGGAAACAAGTACAAGGGACTGGAAGAAGCAGTCAGAAAGGAAAGGGGCTTCGTCAAATAAGTCATCTACCACCGTCGGTGACAATGTTCATGAATGCCGAAAAGTTACTCCGTAAATGAAGTCAGTAACCAAGGAATGTGACGAGGCTGTACTCACGGATGAAATAAAAGAAATAAATCCAAATCTTTAGGCTGAACATAAAACAATATTTAGGATGCCAAGAAATATATAAAATAAATACAACAAATAAGTTTTCACTTTTCCTCTAATTTACCAACTCTACACAGCAACAAACTATATAAAAGCTTATAGACGAAGAGCAAAGATCATTCTTTATTGGAGAATAAAGAACAGACTAAGAACAAAAAAATGATTTTTATTGTTCAACAAATTTTTTTTTCTTTGTATGGAATTGTTATTGTTTGCTTTCAAACTATTGGAAAGCATTCTTGGTAACAGATGTTATAAAGGGACTCTGACAATTATTGTGGTGATCACTTAATTTGCCTGAGGTTTCTTAAGTCGAGAGTTAAAATAAATTCTTACGGCGAAAATTCCGTACGTCGAAAATTCCTCTTGGCGAATTTTCTTGCGGCGAAATTTCCGGTCACGAGCACAAACAAACATGGTAAAAATTCATTTACATAAATAATTAATTAATTCTCTGTATTTAATATTGAATGAAATGCATGGGCACATGCCGCATGCTCGTATGTGCGTATTTGTTTATGCGCTGAAGAGTCTAAAAGAGTAACTAAAATAAGTTAATACACATTGACTACAGTAGATATAAAAACGAAGAATAAAAAAATGAAATAAACAGATAAAGTAGCATGTGTAATTAGAGTAATACATCATTAAATATTATTTTCACAATACCATTCTCTCTTTGTTATTTTCAAGTGATTATAAAACTCTCTCAGAAAAACAGTGTTCCTTTATTATTTGAAAATAATTAAAATTAAGATAAGTTTAATAGAACTTTATTAAATCTAAATTATCAAAAATAACCTAATTAACATTTATGATTTGTATTACATTCCACATCTATTTTGATATTACATTATTTTCTTTAAATATACAGAGTAAACAAAATAAAATCATTCTAAATTAAAATCAAGTGAAGATGTTTGGCTCCATGAAAGTTACAACTTGTGAAACCAAATAAAAATTTTTTGTAACCAATCTATTTGAACTAAATAACTATAAACTATATTGTACCAAATCATCACTCACTCAAACAAGAATAAGACCGGAGTGAGTCACAATAACTATATAATAGATTGTCACTCCATAATTAAATTTATTTATGATCATTAGTTATTATGAAAGAAAATTGTATTTAAAGTGATGACTAAGCCTATTAAACAAACAAACTAAGCCTAAACTAAGCCTATTAAACTAAGCCTATGCTCCGGTACTTGTTGCCATGCAGAATTATTAGTTGATGCTCTGTGATGAAAGTTCAAAATATAGCTTATCTGTCACTCAGTATAGGTGAGTAATTAATCTATAACTGTGCTATTTATTATATATATATATAATTATGTTATATTGAACAAACAATAAGTCTATACTCTGTGAAATATTTGTGAAAGTTCCCAGTTATTGGTTGATTCTGCAATTTCGAACACTTTAGAATAGATAATATGATGATTATTATCTAACTTCTATTCTAATAGATATCAAAGATACCAATGAAAAAAAAAGTTAAGCAATGATTATTATATTTAGGTTATTATGTGTCCGAAAATATGGAACCGTGAGATAACATCGACCTTACCCTTAAATGGGTCATGTTAATTTCCTGAACCAATTGCTTCTAATAACCCAGGAATGATTACCACAAAAAAATAAGTGTCTGGGTTTTGTATGTCTATGATCGGTAATAACATCGAGACATGCCTCGCAGTTATTACCACCTTTATAAAACTGGGGTGTAATAAAAGCGGGCCTGGTTGTATTTACTAAACTAAAAAGCATTATTCACTAAAACAATATTCCTCAGAAAGTTTCTTAAATTTTATTTTTTGCTATATGATATTGATTGCTTAAAAAAAGTAGGGAGTCGATATATAAATACATGGATTAAAAATAGTAAAATTTATCTTCAATTCTGTTCGAGTTGGAGGAAGTAAAAACTTCCATAAAAAGTGATCTGAGAGATCGTCAAATTTTAAATGTTGAAGATTAAAATAACATACATACATTTAATTTAAAATCATGTTTGTGAGTTTTTTTTCATTCCTACGTTTAAAATTGTTCATACAAGTTTTTAATTCAGTTTATTGATGAAAAAAAGCCCAGGTATTTAAAATCTTTTCACACATTCGACTTAAGATATAGTGTTAAGAAAACTTTAAACATTTTCTCTCTCACCTTCTACTTCCCTCATTTTGTTCATAAAGAATGGATTTTTTCATCCTATTAATATTAACATTGACATTCAACCTGAAATTGTTTTCTGAAATTGAGAAGAAATGTATCGTCCTGCAGTTGGACAAACCACATCCTCCAACAGTACGCCAAGAATTCATGCTTCAGTTCAAGATAAGTGAAAGGGCTTCTAAATATTTTCACCTGAAAAAGTTCACAAGAGTTCGTGATTTTATCAATGAGTCTGATTCCATCCGCAAGAAAAAGAAAATCAAAACCAAAAAGAACAGGAACAGTTATTCAGGAGGAGAAGAGTTTCTTTGAATGAATCCCAGTTACTCTCTCAGAAAAGCTTCTCAGCAGATAATATTCGCTAAAACCACGTTGTGGAGGATTGTCAGATATGGAATGTCGTTTCAGTTTATATCACTACACTTCAGTTCAATCATTAACTGATGTTCATAATTCAAAGATATAGCAGTTTTGCCAGTGGATTCTGCAGCAGCACTCCAACGAGAAGCAACGATCCAACGAGAATATGGTGGAGCGTCATCTTGCACCAAAGAGAATAACTAGGGCAAAATAATGTGCTGGAACAATCTGAGTTTAGAAACACCTTTAACCGATGATAAGTTGCTATCATCGTCAAGAAATGCATGGAAGATGGGAACAATTAAATAATAATTTCAACGAAGATCATTGCCTTACCATCATACCTATCATTTCATTCACAGATATTTTTTAGCATTTTCACTCGTAATTTTTTATGCGTTCCTTGATGGAAACAAAAGAACTTGTTATCAATCCAAACTATTCTATTGACTATGTTGGGTGGTTGCTGCACAATCAAATGATAAAACTGCCTTTTTCTATGTTTTTTGTTTATGGTTGAGCTGAAGTGTAATGACAAAAATGGAAGCGACGTTCATGTCTAACAATCCTCAACAACGTGGCTTTGGTAGGTGAAAAGAAATTCTTCACCTCCTGAATCACTGCTTCTGTTCCTACTGGGTTCGATTTTCTTTTACTTTTTCTTGTGGATTGAACCAGTCTCATTGAAAAGATCACGAACTCTTAAGAGTTTTTCTAAAGCAATTAATAATAATTAAATAAATAAAATTTCTTCAAGTCTAAGAATTAATCAGTAGATTTATTATTAATCCATAGATTTATTATTAATCTATAGATTTATTATTAATCCATAGAATTATCAATAATCCGTATAATTATTTTAATAAAATCAAACCTCAAAAAGGAGGGGCATCAGTCCCTCGAATAGTAATGTATACGCGCCTGAGCCTACCGCTGCACTGAAAACAGTTTCAGTTTGCAGGGCCGTCTCTTCAGTCCGCCTCCCGAAACGTAAAAGCTATCATAATAGGTCTGATCAAGCTATCGAAAATTCACATCAGGACCTTCAGAGAAACCCCAAAGTCTATCCAATTGCTTACCTACATAGTTTGATGCATCCATTGGCTTTTACAGACTTATCGAGTAAATGGAAGATTCAACTCAGCTTTGAGTCCATAGCATTCCCAGATATTAGTTGGATTTCTTTCCCCATATGTCTTAACACCCTTTCTCTCGAACCTTTTCCTCATGCCATAGCCAAGTAAATGAAGCGTGAAAAAGCGCTACCACTGATTAAACATATGTATTTTGTTAGTCCGCTTAGATTGGGCATTGCTGTGTTTTTGATGAAAAAAATGCCCAGTGTAAAATAACCATTAAGGGGCGATATTTCCATTTGCTTTTCCATGTAAACATAGTAGCAAAAGTTTTATTACGGCTCAAGTATCATCTAGATTCTTTGACCCAGTCCTCAACAGTCATTATACCTTCCTGGACTAACGCACTAATAGAAAAAGAGTCTATTCCGGCTGATAGCAGGATTAAGTCATCAGCGTAATCCTATACATAAATTCCTGACACATTGGTCAGTTTCCTGAGAACTTCACTCATCACCAGATAAAATAGAAGTTGTGATAAAACTTCCCCTTGTGGAGTTCCCCTAGTCAAACGATTATAGGTACGCTCAATTCACCGCCAGAAAGTTCAGCACTCTCAATTCACCGCATGGTAAGTTCACCGCAGCTCAATTCACCGCAGGGTAAATTTAAATTTAAGTAATGTGTGTTGATATTCCATTGAATCAAGGTTAAGAAAAGGTTCGACCACTATATATGCATATACTATTACAGATAGAGAACATATTCAAATAATTCGTACATTACGTCTAAAAAATTCCTCATGCATTAAATTTATTAGCATATGTGGCAATAAAATGACTATTAGGATTTGTATTTCTTCCAAATTTGAAAGATAGATTTATTCAGTGCACTTAAGCGTAACAGGTAGCTTCCCTAAACTAATGTTTAATGTGTAGATGAGACTCATTTTAAGCATCATTTATGGTTTCATACATGTGCTATAATGTAAGCATCATATAGAGAATGGAATTTCACACAATTTTCTCTATTTACAAATTCCACATTGTTAGCTGTGAGTATATTGATGCAATTTTTCGTGATTCAATTGGATCGTGTGTGGACTATATGAATACGAAACAGATTCTCAATCTAAAAGGTATGAGTTGTATCAATATTTTATGTTATGTTTGGTGTGTTAAAAAAATAATACAAATGAAATTAGAAAAATGGTGATGTTTTTATTTTTGAAGTGTCATTTGGGAAGGTTCGGACACTTCTGTTTAGGTTGGTTCGGACGGTGTCCGAACCTTCCATCTGTATCCGATTCAGTCCACATTTACAATTTAATGAAGTAATTCTTATTAAAAAGGACATTCTGAACTAATTTAATTGGCATAGCATTCGTTTATAAGATTAGTTGCAACTTTTAATATTAGTGTCTTTATTTGATAGTTTGGCGATCGTATTCATGCTTTTCCATTATAAAAGGAAAACTGATAGAGTCCAAAATTCCAAAATAAAGAAAGTATTCCAAAAAACATTTGATGAATTCCAAAAAGTTTTATCTGTCAGAAAAGCTGCTGAAATTGGATGTGTAACAAGATCTACACTTAAGGACTTCATTTTAAACATTCGATGAAATATTTAAGATGTACTTTACTAATTTTGGTGAATTCAAAGAAAAAGGATACAGTTCTACCCAAAGTAAAAGGATATAGTTATACCATTTGTTTCCGATATTTAACTATTACATAAAAGGATAATTTCACAGTGATTACTCATGGGCTATCTATATTTTGTTGGAGAAAATGTTCAATCATTACAATAATATTATTATGATAAAATTTCAAATACGATGAATTATTACTTAGAATAGCAAGTCATTATGTTTTATTTCTATATAATTAGTCGAACCGAATTCAATCCTATCGTTTATGTACCCAAATTTCCAATGTTTTAACCATTTTTATGGTGTCCGAATCATCTTCCCAGCTTTTCCGAGGTAGGAACATTCGGACACCTGAACCTCTCTTACATTTTGTCTTATAACTTTCGAATGAAGGTTTAAACTGTAAAATAGTCTTAATAAAATTGAAGTAAAATGATTCATCTACATACAGAAATATTTATATAGTTAAATTCGAATCAGTTTCGAATTATTCATTTTCCCCCAAAAGTGTCCGAATGCTCCCGGTTTTCCCCTATGTAATTGATTGATTAAATATAACCCAATAATACCCTAAATAAATTGATGTCGAAACAACAATCATTACCTAATTTATATCATATCATATATCCAGTAATTTTCATTTAATATTCCTGCTTCTATATATTTTCTTTGGTTAGAAAAGCTTTATATATTTATATTCAATGAGACATGTAACTACATCTCAAAAAGGCCTGCATTTTTCACGTAATTGATGTCTATTTAGTTGATGATAGATTTATTTTGTCATAAGTTTGCTCTACTAATTTTATATTATGAATTAAATTGTTTTTGTGGTAAATTTAGTTGCGAGAACTCACACTGCTGTGAATTGAGTGCGTTGAACTTTCCAGCGGTGAATTGAGGACGGTGAACTTTCCGCCAACCAGTTAAACGAACCGAGATGCTATAATCACCTAGGGTAGCTGTGACCCCCTGGCTCTTAAACATCCTCATGATCCAGGTGACCAGGTGTATCTCTTTTCATGCATTGAATAAAGCAGACATGAAAGCCGCTAGAGAGACGTTGTTAAAGGCCCCTTCAATATCCAGAAACAGGGTAAGAGCTTGTTCTATTTTGAACACTGCTTTTTCAAGTTTTTGAACAATGGTATGGACTGTATTGATTATAGCAAGGATTAGTTTACTTAATAAAAATAACTATGAAGGAATTTAATATTTAATATAAATCAATGGGAACGATTTTATTATTAAATATAAATCAATAGGTAGGATTATATTATAAATTGGTTGCAAGGATGCAAGAAAATCATCATACATGAATAGCAGGGATTGTAATATTAAAGAAAAATAATATACAATTAATGATTTAGAAATGAACTTTACATTTTTTCAGAAAAAACCTCTAATGCACGCACCTAAGAGTCCTTTGTGTTCCTCTAGGGCTGCAAAGCTGATTTTAGAGATTGATGGAATGCTGATAGACAGTAAATTACATCTAAGAACTCCTGCAACAATGGAGAGATGCTCTTCTGATGCAATGCAAGCTGTGAATCCAGTTATCTTGCATCTGATAATAATATGGGAAAGAAATTATTGCATCTGTTAAATAATATTGAAAATTGAAGGTTTTGGTTTATAACCTTAGAATTTATATGTCTTCAACTTTATTAGTGAATTCAGTCAACTGAAATTCCATTATGTCAAAATATTTTTTATTATTCATGATTTGAATCAATGTAACAGTTATAGTGCAAGTAATTGCTAATAATTAAAATCAAATTAAAAATTGAATTATTTAAATAGCAATTTAGCCAATTGACAGAAAAAGATAATACGAATTATTTTGTTGATATGATTATTTGTATCATCACATAGCTAACTAATTGAATGCAGTTTATTGAAATTGAAATACAGATATGTAATATGAATGACAACAAAAGTAACCAACTTGTTTTTCTTGAGCTGCTTGTAGAATTCTCCATCCAGAGGTCGGTAATTATAGAGGCTATGAAGAAAACCAAGAATAATTTCACTGTCATCTCCAAGTTTTTTCAGAAATTCGATTATTTGTTGAGTATTCATGACATCGTAGGAACTAAAGACAATCTTTACTTTAGTGTTCATTCTCTGTACAACTTCAGTAATTGGTTTGAGGTGTCTGTAGAACTCTAAGCTATACTGTTCCCAGTCTCTCAAGCAGTCAGTCACAATGCTGATAATGTCTACATTGCTGTTTGATGACAGAATGAGATCTAAATAATAGTCAGCAGAAGGAGAGTCAACTTCTGGTTTGTAGTATTTCTTCAGTAGTTGAATGAAGGTGTTTCTGTGCTTGGACAGTTCTCCGTTTCCTAGGGTTTCCAACATCAGAAGTTTGATGATATTACCATATCTGTTGAGAAACATATATACCATATAATTAATCGGATTAATTTTTTTGTATTTTAGATTTGCATTTTGATTAATTTAATTGTTCTTTACATGCTGCGCACATAAGTGTATATCATGAAATGTGTGCATATGTAGTTAATTAACTTGGGTTTAGATTGTACACACTGTAGACTTTAGAGTGGTTTGAACACATTTAATTTACTATTTTATATATTAAATAAATTAATACTCTGATGGGAATGGAAACCCTGACCTCAAGCACAGTATACTACCGCTATGACGCGTCACACTGTCGGTTCAAAAAGAAACATCGTGTCAGTTTGTGACGATAAATTTTACGTGTACGGGTTAGAGCTGAAATTGAGATTTGGTGCGACCTACCTTTGTCAGACGATGAAAGCGATATTGTAGTTGATTTTTCAGAAAAACTGATCATACAGGTAATATGTCAATTGAAACGGAACTTAAAGGTAATAAGTCAGGTAAAAATGATTATATAGGTAATATGTCAGGTGAAACTGATCTTACAGGTATAAGATGTCAAGTAAAAATGATCTTATAGGTAATATGTCAGGTTGAACTGATCTTACAGGTATAAGATGTCAAGTAAAATGATCTTATAGGTAATATGTCAGGTGGAACTGAACTTATAGGTAATATGTCAGGTGGAACTGATCCTACTGGTAATATGTCAGGTGGAACTGATCCTACTGGTAATATGTCAGGTGGAACTGATCCTACTGGTAATATGTTAGGTGGAACTGATCTTACTGGTAATATATCAAGTGTTAATTAATTTAAAGACAATCATAAAATTGGAACAAATTCTACATCTAGTGCTGATTTCACAAGTGCCTCTCCAAATCAAAATAATTTTGTTAATATTCCCTTCGTAGAATGTTATTCATATTACTATATCCTAAAATTGCTTACCAACTTGAATTTTTATGTACTGCTCCTTTTAGAATGTAATGATATTTCTGAGATTTTCAGACGTTCTGTGTTCGGAATTATTGCATCTTTTGAGACTAACTTTGTTGAATAGTCATATTAGGTAATGAGTTTAAAGTATTTGAAATACAATTTTTAAAGATTTTCAATTGTAGATCAGATATTGTGTAATATATTTAGTAAATTTTCATGTTTTATCATAAATTGATATAAAATCTGAGTATTTCGGATAAAACCTTGATTATATAACGCTAGTAAGTTAAGTGTTCATTGAAAAATAACAATAACTTTAGTTCTAAATCTATTTGGATGCTGTTGTGCTTTCAATTATTTTATTTGTTCACATATTTAGTCATGATTAGACAAAACAAAGGTGATACATTGTAGGATACTTGTATTATAAACAATTTTTCAAATAAATTAGGCGTGTGTCAGAGTTCCCTCCAGACATAAAACACTCAAATGTATGCCAAAGAGCACACACTTCTCGCACAGAGTGTCACACCCCGTCCATATAAAATCAATAAAATACCTATACTCATTGCGCAGTGAATTACATTCGTTTCTTATCTTTGTTTGTTATTTTATTTTATTTTGAATTGATCATAAGTTTTTCATGTTTTCCATTGGATGTGTAAATATCAAATGAAGGATTTTATGAAAAAATAGTACAAAGTCGACTCGTTCAGAGCTGGTTTGCCGGTTAGTAATGAACTATTGAGATGTATGATGTAGAAGAACTTTTGAGAGCTAGGTTGGTAGGGTACCCTACAGAAGACTCCATCCTCTTTCAAGTGATGTATTTTACTCGATAATTGGTGATATATTCCTTAAACGATCAGTTTGACACATGTGAAATTATGAATGCTTCATTTATTAGAATACATGAGTACGCTTACACTATTGATTGGCCTACACAATTGTGATTTATATTTTTTAATAGTTTGCCTATATATTAAAAGGAAATCATTAAATTATTTGTTATTTTTACACGTTCAAAAATAATTCAGGGTAAAAAGGGTTAACACCATTTTCCATTCCAAAAAGTCATTCTCCTATACTTTCCTGTCACCCCCACCCTCCCCTCCACCCTCTTCATATTTCAATCAGGTTGAGAGGAATAATATTACAAGTAATCATCACATATTTGAATGTATACTTTCATGTGTAAGGCTCATTTACAATTTATTTGCTTGAAACAGACGTCAAACTCCTATATGAATTAAATTAATAAGTAAGAATAAGCAATCGTTTGCAATATAAGTGACAAATGTATAATTTAGATATTTTAGAAAATAACTCACCTCTTCACTTCCTCTTCAATGTCAGCCTGTGATACATCAAGTTCCATGACCTGAAGAAGCTGTGATAGTTGTTTACTCTCTGGTTGATTCTGTGAATTCCTGTCATCTTGAAGATCTCTGATTTTCTCGCTCACGTATTTGGCTGCAAAGGACTCCTGTATAGTGCTATGAATGAACTGGTAAGATGTATAGTAGGAGAATTTGAACGAGTATCCTGGCGTTATAATGAAAGAAAGTAAATTGGGAATATCAATGTATTCTGGTATTCCCCTTATTTTCTCGCATTCAGCAACAATCTTCAAATATTCTTCTTCATCTATGCGATATTCATTTGCTCTGAAGAATTTAAGACAGAATTTACCCATTATATTAGACACATCTACAGCTCTTCCCTTTGGGTTAGGAATATTTTCTAGCTTTCTCGCCATTTCACGTAAGAAATTAGTTCGAATTGCTTTATAAGCACTCTGTTCATTCTTCATCTGAGACACTGAGTCTGGATCATTCACAAACAACGAGAAAAATAGTGTTAAAAGAATTGGCGATGTGAAAACTTCTTGAGCAGCTGTAGTTAGATTCTCAAAGCTACTCACCAGCTCGTCAATGTTAATTGAATCTTCCTTCTTATCAGAACAACTCCTCAGGAAGTTCACTTTATCGCTCATTTTGCTGATGGGTTCAATGAACGCTTTTGTGCAGCTCAAATTCCTCTCTTGCAGCTTGTTGATCAAATCATTCCCTGCATCAACTCGGGAAGTAACAATGCAACTAGCGTTGGAATCTCTACAGAAGTCTATTATACTGTTGATGAGCTTCCGACAAGTGTTATTTACTTCGTCGTAACCGTCAATGAGGAATAGTGAACCTTCCACAATTTTGAATGCGTCGAGGATGTCATCTTCAGGGGAGAGAAAATTTCTGAGATATTTTTTTAGAAATTTTGCAAGATCTGTCTGTTGCTCATTTCTGCAGTCGAGGTATATTGGTATTTTGAATTTCTCAATTTTTTCATACCTAGGTGTACTACCATAAACTGATGTATGAAGAATATCTTGGAAGATATTTCGCATTAAATGCGTTTTCCCTGAGCCTGGTCCTCCATTTATTACAAGAAATTTGGAATGTGTTTTATTATAAATTTCAGTACAGGGAAAGATATTTTTGGTACCTTCAGTTTTCTTTTTTTTGTCCTCATTAGTCGCAGATAAGTTACAGCCATGGAAGATCTCAGAGGTGTGCTTTTTCGTCCAATCACCTGTCGAAGAGAGAGAGAAGTAAGAAGAATATCTTTCTAGTAGGATGGCAGGGACTTCAGTTTCTATATATTTACCAATATACTTCACTCTGTTTTCATACAAGTTTGTTGTGTCAAGAAGAACTTTTTCAAACTCGTCATCTAAAACTTTCACCTTGCTTTCAATTTCAGTCTGTTCTTTGCCGTAGAGTCTACCAGCAGCTCTGATACATTCTCTCATCGTTACTGTCATCTTATCAATATGACACTCTTTCGTGGCCACAGCCTTTTCGTGACTCACGTCATTTCTGTAGGTTTTTATTTCTTTGAGTAGACTCTCCACACTATCAGGATTTTTGATTTGTTTCTCATACTCTTGACTGCCGGTTTGTGAAACTTTATCGTAACAGAGAATTGGTAGAAAATCATGCAGTGCTGTTATGTCGAAGTCAGAGAAAGATTTTTTTTCTATTATTGAATCGTTCTTATTCATCCATTTTTTGTGGTTCACATTACACTTATCTTTTATTTTAGTTATTATTTCCAAATCGTTGATGTGATCTTTTATTTTCTTATCCTTGGGTAAAGCGAATCCCCAGTCAATAATAGTCCGATAGACCAAAGGTCCACAATCGAACTTTATGCGATCATTTCTTAGTAAATTAAGATCTTTTGTTTTGATGCCAAGTGGAGACAAAACATTCACCGCAGACATTGTTCTTTTCAGTTGGTCTGGTGATAAATCTAGTGAAAGAGAAAATATCGAATTAGAGAATCAATAAGAACCATTTGGTTATATTAATTACCATCTTCAAACTTTTGTACCACACAAAAGATAAATTCATTGGTAGAGTACGTGTTTGTTTGCAAAATAACTAGGTGAAACAAACTCGCTAAGCACAATGAATAACTTACTTATCCTGATGCATGCATAGACCATTTGGTAATTTGACCTGGGCATCTCATTACTTGATTCAGAAGTAAATTAAATAAATCTAAGATTGGTTTTGTTCAATGAAGTCAATATAGTCATTTAGGCACATTGCAAAAATTGATCCAAAGTTGGATCAAAGAAATCCAAAGAAATTCAAAGTTGGATTTCTTTGAATTGATAAGATCAGTGAATGCTGACTAATATGGTAAATTTTCAGTATTTCTAATTTTGGCATCAAATTTATCATATTGTAATAAGAAATATATGCACTTAGGAACTTGTTTCAAAAATGCAAATTGACTTCACTCTATTCGAGAACTTAATTTATTTATTTTTATATAAAATTGTGATTCAGAAAAACTTTGTATATTTTGAATTATCAGGGTCACTTTTCATAGACTTAATTTCGTTGTTAAATTGAATAATTCTTTGTGCCTATCATGGGGATGTCACGTATTTCTATTCTCTATCTTTTATGATCTTTTGTTATTTAAAAAAAAATTGTCTTAACCTTAATATTGAAACCACTGTAATTATTGTTTAAACAGAGTGAACTCGTATACATTTATGTTGTTTCTATCATAAGGAGTACATAGGGAGCACATCTCTGAGTAGACGTCAGGTGTCTGAGACGTTCCACTGTGATAAAATAAATGCTTCTGAATTCAAATAGTTTCATGATAGCAAACAAGGGTAATCATGCCTTCTAGTACTCGTTCGAGATCTCCCGTGAACGAATTGTCTGATTTTAGTTCGGATTCGGAATCTGACTGAGAAATTTCCAATTAGAGAGGTGAAGCAAATATTCTTGCTGCTACCATCGAAAAATTGAAGAATTTTCAGCCGCAGAAGAGAAAAGTAGGCAGACCGAAAGCAACCGAAGATCTACCTACAGAAACGATCACAAACTTATTGATCTCACTATCTGAGTTTACCTCGAAACTGCTGAGAAAAATTGTAAACCATGAAGAAAAAAATTCTAATTTAGAAGCTAGGTTCAACAATCTACTAGGGCAGGAGAGAGACTCTAAGATATCGGAATTACCACCCATGCTCTACAGTAAAGCAGTGTCAAACACACTTAACCGCCAATACCCATCGTCGAAATTACAGAATTTTGAAGATAGACTGGAGCAGATCGAGCAGGATTCTCCATCCGATTACATCAAATTAGACAGTGACATCTGTAGAGAGATCATCGCAAGGCGCGGGAAGAAGAAAAGTGAAGTCATTAATGCAACACAAGAGGGTGCGAAAAACGAGCATAGTGAAATAAATAAAAACGGAGAGGAAAGCAGGGATTTCAAATCTGAGGTTTTAAAAATAGTTCAAAAACACGTAGAAAATCTAAACTGTGAGGTGATTACTGGTGTCAGCGTTAGAGAAAATAAGATTAAACATTTGAAAGTGAAAGTAAATTCCAAAGAATAAAAAATCGAAATTCTGAAAGCATTTAAACGTAAGAAACCATCTGGTATTTTCGTGAATAACTACCTAACAAAGAATAGGTCCCAGCTTCTGTACAAACTAAAACTACTAAAAAAGGAGAACGGTATCAAAATTGCTTCAGCTTATGTATTCGCAGGGAATATTTGTACTAAAATTGTGAAGAACCCTAGGTATTTTATAATTAACAATTTAGATTCACTTAACTCCTTCTGCAAAACCCATTCAATAGACCAACGTATAACTGAAAATGCCGCCCCTTCCTGAGTTTCCGAATGTTTTATTCAATGACCAGAACAATGAATATCCTAGTGTAACTTGCAACATTTTTACCCTAGACAATTTTTTAAATTTTATCATTCTTAACAGTTCTATTAGTATTTTAGCAGTTAATATTAGGAGTATGAGGCGTAACTTCGCAAAACTACAAGCATTTTTAGCACTACGACAAAAAATATCATTCGATATAATTTGTATCACGGAAACGTGGCTAGAAGAAAATTTTGACAATTGCTTCTATCTTGAAGGTTTTAACAAACATAGCATATACCGAAATAAAAATGGGGTCGGAATTGTTATTTTTACAAATCCTTTTTCAACAGTTAATAGGGATGAGGTTTTATCATCCATCAAATATAACCTGGAAATTTCAACAATATCAATTAGTAATCCTAATTTAAAATTCAATCTGTGTTGTATATATAGACCCCCCTCTTACTCTATTGACTCTATGTGTGATTTTTCAAACGATATTTTATTGCCGTCTATTGCTAATTCTGATACTGTTTTATGTGGGGATTTTAATATTGATCTTTTTAATCCTCTTCACCTCAATAGCATTAATAATTTTATCAATTTAGTATCTGGACATTCTTTTTACCCAACTATAGATAAGCCAACTAGGTATTCACCAAATGAATTCTCTGATCAATTTTCACTAATAGACCATTTCTTCCAAAAAAAGCTATGATTTTTAATGCACGAACGATTAAAGTGTTCCCTCCCACCTATTTTAATAATGTTCAACTAGAATATGTAAATAATTTTAAATACCTAGGACTTTTAATCGACAATAAACTATCTTTTAAACCGCATATTGACACAATAGCTAGGAAACTCAGCCAAGTAAAAGGTTTATCCATTCAACCAAACCCTATTTTAATAGAAAGTCACTAATTTTAATCTACTATTCATTAGCTTATTCTATTTTTACACAGTCTATCATTTTTTATGGCAAAACTTTTAACGTCCATTTAAGTCGCATCAGAATTTCATCAAATGATATTCTAAGAATTATTTTAAATGTAAAAAGAGATGAAAATTTTACAACCAACACAATGTATTTTAAACTTAGGATTCTTAAATTTGATGATGTATGTGATTATTTTTTATTATCATTCTTAAGGAAAGCACTTTTTTATGAACCAGATCTTTTAGAACAATATTTTATTAATTTTATCCCCTCCCATAATCATCAATCATCATACAAGGGGCACAAATTTGAACCTACCTCCTATTGGATTAGAAAGTCAAAGAAATTTTACTATTTTCAGATCAATAGAAGCTTTTAATAAACTTCCAGAATTTTTAAGACAACAAATGTCAAACTATGTTTTTGAAAAGAAATATAAAGATTAATGTTTTAACCAATATAGAGAAATTTTAATACCGGTTACTTAGGAAGGTTTTTAATATTTCTTGTATACTATTTTTTAATTTATAGATTCTATAAGCTTTAAGACTTTTTTAGAATCAACTGTATATTTATATGTATTCGATTTTTTAATTGTTATTCACAGATTTTATGCAATATTTATTGCAGTTATGTACGTATCCATATGAAGGTAGGTAGTTATGGCTGAGAAAGAACAGGCAGGCCCTGCTTTAGTTACCAAGTCACGATTCACATTAATTTCCATTCGGTAATTAAAGAGAAGAAAAGTAACAAGAGATACATAAAAGATATATAGTTATCACTCCTTGAATATGAATCTCATTTTCTATGAGTTATAATGAGAAAAATTGTTTTAGAGTTAGAGTACTATATAAGTAGGTAATTTATTAAAAATCATAATATCCAACCAAATGGCTTAACTCTCACTCAATATAGGTGAGTAAATAATAGATACTTTAATTTTTATAATTATTGTGTTACATTGAACAAACTGCAATTTTATGCTCTGTGAAATATTTTTGGTAGTAGAGTACTAAGTTCCAAGTTATTGGTTGGTTCAACATTTTCAGACACGTCAAAAAAGAAATTATAATAATGATTATTTAACTTCTATTCTAATTGGTATCATGAATACCAATTGAAACAAGACATAAATAATGATGATATTGGGAACTTTAAGTGTTCGAAAATTTGGAACCGCGCGATAACACAGAACCAAGTGGTGAGTCAGTGGCCAAAATGATATCGCGTCTTGCGGGACGCTAAAATCCTTATTTTTGGGTCACGTGACTGGTAATCTAGCGTCAATTTAATGAAGAAATGATATAACTGAAACAAAAATTATTGGAGAAATGATATAACTGAAACAAAATAAGATTTTACACCGTCTTCCTTAGCGTCCTGCAATCGCTTTAACACTTCCTCTCTCTAGAGTAGTCCAATTGCTTCTGATAACTTCATCTAGAAACATATTGATGTTATTTTAGTTACCGTGAAATAATCATAAAAAGCTATCTCCGTTTTCTCCGGTAATTAGTTTGAGACCTGTCTCGAAATAATTACCAATCTTATAAATGTGGGGTGTAATTAAAGCGGGGCCTAATTACCTAATTTCTTATCAAATAAGTCTTCAAGAGGGTTTGTCCCACTTAAAAAACTTTTTCTTTATTATGAATCGTAAAACATTGAAATTTGATACACATATATTAAATTATTTTTGAATATTTTTTGTTTCTGGAAAAGATCACACTTTTTCATAAAAAACGAAATATGGAAGAAAACATGGGTGCGATAAATGTATCTTCTCCGTCAATTTTCAACACACAGAGTAATGTCATTGGTATGATTGAAAGCAGAAAAATCGGGGCAACTGAAGTAAGTTCGTATAACTTACTTACTACTCTGAGGCTAATAAAAAAAATATATTTTAATTTTTTTTTTAGTAGTAGTGATGTCAATACAATCGAATAAAGATGAATTCAAAAAAAAAATTAATACGAACTTTCTTTTGTTACCATAATCTTTGCGCATCAAACAGTACCTATATTTTCAATCTACGTTAAAAATTGACGGAGAAGATACAGTTTGATTCCCAAAAAATAGTACTTTTCAGTTTTTTTTTTCAGGAGAGCCTTAAGAAAAACAAAATAGCTTTGTGCGTTACAAGGTTTGAGTTTTTATTGAGGCCAGCGCGCACGTGAAACTTTCACATCACGTACCTGATACATAACACTAGGTATTGCAGCTAAAAAAGTTAATTTTTATAATTTTCATCAAATCTTGGTGGGACGATCCTCTTTACCAATGTAAATATTATATGTGGAACAATTAATTATGAACACAATTAACTATAGTTGATTTACTACTAGTTATATTTTTCTTATCCTCTAATAGTCATTCAATACTATAAACTTACCTAACTAATTTTAATTTGCGATTAAATTTGTGAATATTTGGTGCTAAGAAAATTCATCCACGGAAAGTTCGTCATCGGAAAAATTCATCCATGAAAAATTCGTCTGTTTTCTTAAATTGGGAATAGAAAGAAAGACATTATTGAGTGTTAACAATACATGAAAGAGATAAATTATTACAGTCGAATAAAATCTGGTTAGATGAAAATAACACATATATTAAGCAGTTATAACTGTTGATGAAAAATTCATTATATATAGCTATTATATTATGTTATATATAATTGAAATTAAAAAAATGACTTCATCAAATATTCAAATTGAATAGCTGGGATTTTCAAGACATGCAAAACATGGGGAATGGTTGTAAAAAAACTGCTATTTCATTCGGAGTTCTAAGTCCTTTATTCCGAAAACACTTTCGCCGTGTTGACACTTTCGCCGAAAATAATAAAATTACTTACCCAAATAAGGTATACTTATTTTACAGTGAAAAATAATAAAATAAACATTTTGTTACTATCAGACCTAGATGGGAAAGGGGAAGGGGGCAAGCCCCTCCCTCCCCAGACCCCCTCAACTGGACCGCTAATCTAATCATGGGTGAAGTATATCTCTATATATTTACAACATTAACTTTTCATTGACGCCAATTTCATCTTCAGGTGGTAAGAACACTAAGGCACCAAACATTTTATCTTAAATTAAATTAATTACTTTATTATATATCTATCAATCTTAATGTTTTATTAAACAATCATGAATTGTGCACAGAGGTGGGCAGCGCTACTTTGAAAAGCAGCGGCGCTGCTGCTGCTGCTACATTCATAATAATGTGGCGGCGCTACCACTACCGCTACACTTACAGAAAAGCAGCGGCGCTGGCTCTTCCGCTACAGCAGAATGTAGCGGCAGCGCTACAGCACTACTTTCCAAAAAAATCATCATATCTGCTGCAAACTTGAATTTATTATTTTTACGGCCACGTACAGTGTAGAAATTGAAAAAAGATTACACGCAAGGATAGAGGCAAATACAAAATAGCTACGAGACATAACTGTCCTTGATCAAGAGAGAATTCAAGAGGAAACCATTGGAAACTAGTGATGCAGTTTTTATGAGTCTGTGTGGAAAAACCAACCACTGTCGAATACTGAAACTAATTGCCTCTTATGTTTCACCTGTTAACAGGCATGTTTCAGTAGATACACACAAGGCTACTATGGGCGGAGAAGTATCTTAAGACTGATTACCGAACAGTACTCTACAGAGACAAAAGGCATGAAAACTCTCGACGGCCCTGACAGACGGGCTAAAGCTTGGCTTCCTCATGCCTCACCATATCGCCAACGAATTTGACGTCAACGTGGAAGTGGAGGTGTGGTAATTTGGGCTGGGACCATTGGAAAGTAACTGGTCGGATCTTCCAGGATTCAAGAAGGAATGAAAATAAATTCTGCTATTAACTTTTGGAATTGTGGATTTTTTAAACCTGATGCGTTAAAAAAAATAAGTTATTTTCATACATAACAACGCTCATTCTCACTCTACTAAGGGAACTGTGAATTTCCAGAGTAGTAATAAGTTGGTCAATGACAAGTTGATGGTATGGCCAAGTCTCTCTCTAGATTCAAACCCAATTGATGATCCTGAAGCAGAATGTGTGTGTGGGAAGACGTCAGACTGACTGAAGACTTGTAAGATGATAACGTCTGATACAATTCAGAAATTGACAGATTTGATGGATAGGCGTATTTTAAAAATGGTGGAAAACAGGGGTTAGGCAGTTAAACTACACATGAACGCTATTGCTAAAAAAATACAATAAATATAGAATTATTTAAAACCATTTATTTGTGCATTTTTAGTTTTATGCGGTACACTGAAAATGAGTAACTTTTAGTAAAATGATTGTAGCATCCGAAATACTATTTGAATTACTTTCAACTTTTTTAAAAGAAACTCGCAATGTAATGCACATTTCTAAAAAGTTTCAAGAAAAACAATTGAGTTAAACCCATTTAATTGCAATAAACACATCTGCATAAAAGCGTAAGACGATGTGTAAGTTGATCGTATTAGGCGGTTTTGTCTTAATATCAAATATTCACATTGCGTAACATTATTATGGTCGTACTATGAATCATTGTTTGAATATTAGTTGGTCGTACTGCGCAGATTTGTCTGAATATCACTTACAAGTTACAACTGATTGGCTATCTTGGGTCATGCACTTGTATAGACTTTTATCTAGATTCCTTAGATAACTTTAACATTTTTTATTTTAAAAGAAGCGGCAGCGCTGTAGCGCGAAAAACTTCTAGTGCTTCTGAAAAAAGTTGCGGCGCTGCCGCTACCGCTACATTAGCCCAAGAGTAGCGGCACTGCCGCTGCCGCTACACATAAAGAAGCGCCGCTATTAGTGCGCGCTACAAGTAGCGGCAATGTGCCCACCTCTGATTGTGCATTACAACAAACTTAATGGATACAACAATGTACTGTTACCTACTTACATAAAACTACTTTATATCAAATATTTATCATAACATATTATTCCATTAAAATTAATTATTTTGCGTTTAATGGACGAAATCTCAATGGACGAATTTTCAGAGAACGAATCTTCAGTGGACGAATTCTCCGGTCACGGAATATTTGTAGACTCTTTGGTCGCATGACAACAAACTAGAAATTCCGAATAGTTTTTAGGTTACTTAAAGTAGTATAATTTATATTTTGACTAGTGGTTACCCGTGCAAAATGCACGGTAACGGGCATATATTATTATTTTTATACTAATATTAAGGTACATTACTTATTGTGTTTGTTCATACACATTATACAACCCGTTTACCATTACATTTCGTAAGAATTAGGTAGTACCAGTAAAGAGTAATTTTCCGTCCTGTGACGTCATCAATTTGTGTAGAATGCTGTCGTATAGATCATAAATTATTATATAAAATAGCTGTATAAGTAACTACAAATTATAAACATAATTCCAATAATCACATTATGAAAAATTAGAATAATTAACTACATCGATCAGTTCAATACTTGAAATAGAAGAAATAAAATCGTCATATATAGGTAGCAGCTGATATTCCATTTATTTAAATTAATTAATATAATAATGAAAAATTCGTTTTTATTTTATTCAATGTATTTCAAATATTGTTTATTTCAAATATTTTTTTCATATATCCACCCGTCAATATCAATATTAAATTTAATTATTATATTTTCAATCGTGCAAAATATGTTATTTATTTGCGTGATTAAAAATGATAACCAGCGTAGAATTTTATTTTTTATTTTCTAAATTTTGTCATATCTCGAAAAGTACTTCGAATTTCGGAAAACGGTTAACGCAGTCATTTTTGTTGACCATTTTTACATATTGTAGACATTTTTTGGACTCAATTAATGCAAATTTTATTTTTTTAATTATTTCGTATGTTACCATGCATTTAGCGATTTGAATTAAATCCCTATGTATTCCATTAAAACTTAAAAATCGAATAATTCAAAACCCGTTCGAATTTCGTAAAACAAATCAATAGCGTTCTGTAGGACCATAGGCCGGAGGTTACCAGAAAATATCCTGGAAAGTATGTCGAATTAATTCCTATATATCCCATTATAAATCATGTGGTGATAATTCGAAAACTCGTATGAATTTCAAAAATCCCTTTTAACACGTTAAATTCGACACCGCTTTCTGAAAAGTTGTAAATTTTCAAGTCTCTGGGTCTAACCGTTTCTGAGTAATATTTCTCCAAGTAACACACAGACAGACAGACACACACACAGACGTAGCGTATTATATGTATATATAGATGTTGCTGGTGTGTAGCACCGACTAATAATTAATTTATTAGATGCATAATAAAACAATAATTTCCGACAGTTATTGCAGTTTAATATCTTAAATGGCATTAAATAAATTAAGCTCCTTAACCCAGTTAAAATTCGGTGCAGTATAGCGGACGTTTTACTGAAGTTTATGGCAGTCTCAGCATTTCTAAGCAGCGCTCAGCAGATAATCTCTGCTTTCTACAAATGTTTACCGCGACCTACGGAGGCCACGGCAGTATAAGGACGAGATAATCTGTAGAGGTTTGACGCGTTGTTATCTGCCGAAAACTCTGGAGAACAGAGCGTAGAAAATCTTCAGAGTTTATAGTCGATAATATTGTCTAAAATCTTCAGAGATTGAATTACCACATATTGCTCATGAATCATAATCCAACAAATTAATTTGAACAAAAATACAACTTCTTTTAGCTAATAATAGGTAATAATAGCTATATTTAATTAATTGGTGGATAGCCCTAATATAAAATAAACATTAATAAAATAAACATTAATCACTATTGTTCTTGGTACTCAGCTATGGTTTGGCTCATTCAGTTTTATATTAAATCTATTGTTACCTAATATTTATTTAACCACGGATATCATTGAGTAATTTGTATGCGTTTTTATATTTCTCATTTGTCAGAGTGAACCACTAATTTTTTATAAAGTAACACTTATACGTAGAAGATCAAAGCAATAGTGAAGTCTGACAATGTTGATATCAGGCTTTATCAGAATACAGTTTTTCTGTATCTTCTCACTGAATGAACTGAAACAGCTCTCATCAGACTCACACATCGATCATGTAGGTTCTAAATGATCATTAAATAAGGTTCGGTGGTGATTTAATGTTCCAAGTTATTAATTTATTGGTGAAAGTGAAATTGTGTATCTATCATGTGTATAATATTTAAGAGTTCAGTGGTTATTGTATCATATTGAAAAAAAAAATAGCTATGCTAGGCTATATATTATATAATATAGCCTAGCTAATTTGTACTTTTTTGGGTTTTGAAATTCACTACCTACCTAACTAGGTGCCTACTCATGACACCAGTTATCTATCTGACAATAAATGATTTTTCACCTAGCTATGTATAATGTACTAGCACATAGGTATCAGGAAATGCAATGTAACTCGTACTCTAAGTAGCCTATGTCCAAGTTACTCCCACTGTGACATATCTACCTATATGTACCCACAGCCAACAGGCGACTCAAGTTATTAGTTATAGAGTACTACCGATGTCAGTTAAGCAAATTAGTTGGCTTCTATTTTAAATGGTCCACTCGTCCACACATTCTGATAGCTTATATACCTTAGCCATGTTTCTAAGTGTGCACTGTGAACAAAGTCGCCACTATAGCCTATATTGATACGTATCTAAAAGATGAGCTGCGCACCAGATCACTGCGCACCCACCATACCACAGAACATTGAATAGAAGAAGAAGTGTAGATCCCATTATATTACTCTTGAGTGCCGTTTACAGTGACGTCACTTCAACTAGAGCCACTCAGCCAATCAGAGGCTTCGTTTCACCAGTTCTGTTTGAGTCCGTATTTTGAATGCGTATTACAACCGAAATGGTGTCAGTTTGTGTTTTTTTATTATTGCTTAGATTAGTTTATTATTGCTTAGTAGCTGAGCTATAGAATATAGATAATCGTGTACTTAATTTGGTAGGAAGATATGACTCCCAGCAAAGATAATGGGCTGAGGTAGAATGCACTCTCAAACTGTTTTCGAGAGAGTGTTTATAGCGACGTCAGCGATCAATGGACGTGATTGGTTGAAATTTTACGACTGGGTACACCATGTGTACACGTTCGATCTGAGCTTCTTCTTATTCAATGTTCTGTGCACCATACGTTCTATTAGATAGATCATAGGTAGATTGAAAGATGATTTATGAATTCTATATGTAGAAATGTAGAGAATTTGATATTTGTTGTTTCAAATTTATGACTGATGGTACCTGAATGATGTGAATCCACAACCAGTCTGTATTTGGTTTACAAAATTCCAATTACCTACTTTTCCAAAAAGCGGGAAAAAAAATCAGCAAAATACATACCTACCTACCTACCTATTTCATGATAGATACTAAGATAGCTATTTGAATGAGCCACCAACATTTTTTTTATTTACCTAGCCACCAAAAATAAAAAATAATGGTAACATTATAGTTATACTAACATAGGAATAAATAGCTAAAATCCACAGACTTTACTAGTTAGTATAATATTATTTTCGAAGGGGAAAAGTTCCACTGGCAAGTGGATGGAATTTACCATGAAATACAGTCTGGGCATTATACCAGTCTGTATTTGGGGTGGGGCACAAAATTCCTCTGACTTTTTAAAAGTTGAAAAAATCCACCATAAATTTCTATTAATTTGGCTGATCCAGCAACTTTTTTCTAACTTATCCACCAAAAATTAATGGTAACATAGGATTATTGGAATAAATGGCTATAAAAATCCACCGACTTTGCCAGAATATTATTTTCATAGGGCAAAAAATTCCACCGACATGTCGGTGAAAATTACCACGAAATACAGACTGGGACATTAATTGAGTCAGAGAGATAGGTAGATATTCGCAGTCGCTAAAGTCTTGACTGACGACTAGGTATATTGAATTTTCTTCAATAGTTTTGAATTCATTCCTACCTATGATCTATCCAGATTGCAGGAACTGGTAAAGTGTTCCCCATGATATCCTACATTTTGACTTCTGTTCTCAGTAAAATACATGTAGATGTAGGAGGAAATTATTGATATTTGCACAGAAAATGTTAAAAATGTCATATATTCTGCAGACTGGCTAGTACCTATACAAGCTATATCTATTTACCTGAATTTTACTTTGATCATTAAAAGAGATCTCTGTATTATTGTATACAAAATATGCCAGTTAATCTGTTAATGCCAATTAATTGACCCTCAGCCTTACATAATAAGTTACATTTGTAAAGGTCAAAACTCAGATATGTCTAATTGGCTTAATGCCAGTCTACAGAATATGGGACATTTTTAACATTTTCTGAAATAACAGTCTGAACAGTCCCTAGTTTTCTCCTATATTTGCATTAATTTTACTGAGAACAGAAGCCAAAACAGAAGATTTTTTGGAGAACAGTTTACCAGTTCCTACAGTCTGGGCTTAATGTTTTGATTTAATTTAATTTCTATGTTCCCATGTTAATTTGGCCTAAAATTTTAAGAAATGAGCCAAAATTGACACGTCTCAGAATCTTTAAATTTTGGCTTGAAATTGGCTAACAATCTGACAGTCTCTTGAACATGGCATGATGATGATTATTCAGATTATATATATAATAATATTATATAAGATGCATCTTGACAGTTTCAATATATTTAGGTACCTATTCTCATATAAATTTTGGCACTAGCTATATTTAGAGAGTCAACATAGTTTTAAAATTTAGATAAATGGAGCATTAAAATTAGGTTACTTTCACTAGAAACCTTTCTTTGACTGACGGAAGTCGCTTTTCTTTGACGGAGGTCGCTTTTCTTTGTCGGAGGTCGCTTTTCTTTGTCGGAGGTCGCTTTTCTTTGTCGGAGATCGCTTTTCTTTGACGAAGGTCGCTTTTCTTTGACGGAGGTCGCTTTTCTTTGACGGAGGTCGATTTTCTTAGATGTAGGTCGCTTTTCTTTGACGGAGGTCGCTTTTCTTTGACGGAGGTCACTTTTCTTTGACGGAGGTCACTTTTCTTTGACGGAGGTCGCTTTTCTTTGACGGAGGTCGCTTTTCTTTGACGGAGGTCGCTTTTCTTTGACGGAGGACGCTTTTCTTCGACGGAGGTCGCTTTTCTTTGACGGAGGTCGCTTTTCTTTGACGGTGGTCGCTTTTCTTTGACGGAGGTCGCTTTTCTTTAACGGAGGTCGCTTTTCTTTGACGAAGGTGGCTTTTCTTTGACGGAGGTCGCTTTTCTTCCATGTTACAAACCAGTCTGCAAAAAAACATGCACAATCAGTCTTCAAATATTCAATTTTTGGAGCAATTCTTTACAAAAGATTTTTAAATTTCTCTCTAAAATGGCCAGAAATCTCAAAAAAATCTCCAATAACTTCATGTAAACATAGGAATTGATTAAGAAATTGTCGCCAGATAATTCAGGACACTAATTTCAAGGCCATAATAGTCACTGGATAAGTGATAAACTTCATGCATCTTTTGCAGACTGGGTTACAGAGTATGTCAGGCAATTAAAAAAATTTGTATGTATCAAACAATCAAGGATATTCAGTTCAAACTATAACATGTCTTTAGATGATGAAAAGGACATGATGCTATTCAATATGAAGTATTAGGTAAGTTTAGCTCTCTTTTCAATCTTAAATAAAATAATTGACACAATGGAATTTACTAGAGATGCACAGATACCATATTGTTGAATGATACCAGTACCAAGTCCAATTCCAGTTTTTCTTAAAGTATGATATTCACAAGTGTTACTTGCTCAGTGTAATACATATAAATTTCATTTGTTAGTATATTTTTGTGTTATTGCAATTAGCTAAAGTGAACCTAGTTTTGAACTACAGTGAACCTAGTATTGAACTACAGTGAACCTAGTTTTGAAGTGCGGTGTGCCTAGTTAGTTTTGAAGTGCGGTGTGCCTAGTTAGTTTTGAAGTGCGGTGTGCCTAGTTAGTTTTGAAGTGCGGTGTGCCTAGTTAGTTTTGAAGTGCGGTGTGCCTAGTTAGTTTTGAAGTGCGGTGTGCCTAGTTAGTTTTGAAGTGCGGTGTGCCTAGTTAATTTTGAAGTGCGGTGTGCCTAGTTAGTTTTGAAGTGCAGTGTCTAGTTAGTTTTGAAGTGCGTATTATTATTCATCTGTTGATTAATTACAGCAATATCAGCTGTCTAGTTGAACATAAATTTACTATTATAAGCACGAAATGTAATTATTCAGTGAATTGTTTATAATGTTTGTTTCAATTTTCAGAAACACTGTCCGGACCCGATTTCAAACCAGTTCATAAAACCATTGGGATGGACATAGAGGAAGGGACATACCCTCCCACATCTGAGCACGGTCATGAATCCCCCCCCCCCCAAGGTCATGAGCCCCTATAGAATTCTGGCGATTGGGATGGACATAGAGGAAGGGGCATACGCTCCCACACCTGAGCACGTTCATGAGCTCCCTCCCCCCAGGTCATGAGCCCCCCTGGTCACGAGCCCCCCCCCCTCCCCAATTTTTAATCCTTATTTACCTAGTTAAACAAATGAAGAACTACTTAGATAAAAATAACTGAGAGTTGCTAATGTAGTTTGTTGTACTGCACACTTAATGATTGATTAATGACCTGGCAGGGGGGTCAGGGGGATTAAATAATATAGGTAAATAAGGATTAAAAAACAGGAGGCTCGTAACCGGGGGGGGGGGGGTGGGGGGGGGGAGGTGCTGATGACCCACACCCCTAAGGAACACATTATCAAAGTTGGCGACCTAATCTCTTACTCTTCTCCCAATTTATATTTTTAAGTATGGTTACATTTTTTATTATTAGTAACAAGTGATACTCATTTTACAAACTTTGACAATCAGTTAGAAATAAAAATATATAAGTAAGATTTACAATGTAGCTATAGCTTAAGTTTGCTTACCAATAAATAAATTTAAAGCTATCTACTTCACTCTTATAACCTTACCACTGGAAAAGGAGATGGTGTCCCTTCAGCCCCGAACTGTTGTAGCTAATTTGGAATGTATTATTTTACCATTTTTATTTTCATTAACGCTACTTGCAGTTTTGGAGAATGGCGCAAAGTTATATTCATCAACTGCGAGGTCTTAGATTTTTGTATTAGGAAGGCTTCATTTCCCATCATCTTCTTCCATCCACCATCGCCACATGTACTTGTGACTCTTTTCGTCACAATCCTTGGTAAGTGACAGCATTCACGGAGAAGTTTTTTGTCCATTCATTAGTATTGTCACTGACGGGTGGCAGGTGACATTGTTTATAGAGCCACTTTTCTTTCTGACTGATTCTTCCAGACCCTTCTATTTAATTTCCTTTTGATGTAGCTAAACGATATGGCCTTTTTTTCTGAAATAGACATTTAACCCCTACTAAATAAATTTTTCCCTAACTTGAAACGTCAATCACATTAATTCAAATAGCTATTTAGACATGATCATTTTTAACCCTCATGGTAGATATTGACTGGAATATTGCTTCCGAATAACGTCACATTCATAATATAAAGTATATATGCGTTAAACGCGTTTTATTTTATAGTATGAATATGTGCGTTCATATTCAGCGCAGTATTGGCGCAGTCAATATCTGCCATGAGGGTATTTTTCTCGAGTGTTTCACGCATGGCCACGGACGCTACGCGGTCGCGCATTAGTAGTTAGGACGCGCGTGTCTGCAGTTTAGGGTAGCGCCCCAGTGTAGTTCAGTGCAGTGGGGGGACGTAGAATGAGGTCCCTAAAGCGGACAAAAATGCTCTGTCGTGGCCCTATCGCGGCCTATTGCCTGCCATGATGCCGGCCCTACGCGCCCCACCCGCTGCCCCATCCTGCACCGAATTTTAACTGGGAATTCATCAGAACCATTTAGTTGAAAAGTCAACAATTTGTTTTAATTTTTTTGTCAATTTAAATTAAACGTTCGTAACATCTTTATTGGTTATTTAACACATTGACTAAATATGCTCAAAATGCAGTCAAGCATAAAAGCCTTGTTACACGGTGCGAGTTACTATCGTGACAGTGGACAGCTAGTAGCTGTCCCTCTGAACTCACATACCAGTAGCTCGACTCGCCTCACCCGGTCACACAAGTGCGAGCTGATGGCTTGAAAATAGACAGTTACTGAACCTACACTCGCATTGTGTATTATAATATTTTTATAAATAAATATTGTTTTTATTAATTACTATTTCTTTAATTCAATTAATATTTCTTTAATTTAATTAACAACTTATTAATTTAATTAACATTTTTATTAAATTGATTAACAATATATAATTTTAAATAATAATTTGATTAATATTTTATTAATATAAATAATTATTGATATTTTTATTAATATAATAATAATTAATATTTTCATTAATATGAAAAATAATTTATATTTTTATTAATTTAAATAATAATTAATATTTTAATTAATTATTAATTACTATTTTTATCAATTTAAATAAAAAAATTAATCATTTAATTCACATTTTTTAAATTTAATTAACATTTTATTAATTCATTTAACCTTTAACTAATTCATTTAATCTTTAATTAATTTATTTAACCTTTAACCAATTTGATTAATATTATAGGATATTAATTTTTTTTATTCATAATATTTAATATAGCAATTTCAAATTTATATAAGATATTCGTGCTTTTTTTAACCATCAGATAAATCCCCAAACAATATGAAGTCGATTCAGACCAAATTAATTTTGACAAATCGGCTACCTAATTTATTGCAAATTATTCAAGTTTACAAAATAGGTAAAAAACTACATCTGCATGGCGTACGAGTTACTGTTATGTTGCAACACCATGCAAGTTAACGTCAGAGTTTCGCAGAATAGTGGCTGACTCGCCCATGAGTGGCGAGTAAAAACAAAAAATGTTGTTGTTACTCGCATGCGATTTACTAACCTCCTCGCACATGAAAGTTACTTGACTAATTCAGTCACACTGTGCGAATAACTGCAGTACAGTCACAAGCTAGGTCAAATCGCACGTTTACTCGCACCGTGAAACAGGGCCATAACTGACTTTTCTAAATTTTCAAGTTTTCGTTATAGCTTCTGTATCACATGTACAATTGTACATGATAGCGATAGGAGCTGAGAATCTCTGTGTGTACTGTTTAGCTATTGATAATGTTTGTATTATAAACATGGTGGTACAATTGTAGTACACATTTTCACAGTTTATTTGGGTTTAAAATATTGACAGTAGCATATATTTGTACCACTAAGTCTATCAGTAATACACATAGTGGTACAAATGAGTACCAATATGTAGTCAACGCTTTAAACCTTTTAATCTTAATTCTTGAAACTTTCAAATCTTAATTCTTGAAACTTTCAAATCTTAATTCTTGAAACTTTCAAATCTTAATTCTTGAAACTTTCAAATCTTAATTCTTAAACACTACAAAATTATAATTTAATTTTGTTATCAATCTCGATATTTAATTTTTTCATAATTTCCCGCTTGATCGGTATGTCTGCTTTGACCGACAACTGGGAATCAACTCCATTGAAATAATCTGCTATAAATATTCAATCAATGAATTATAGTTTATTTAAAAAGGAGATTCGAACTATTGCCTTCAATAACTGATCAGTCAACATATAAATGAACAAATTTTTCATCAATATTGAATCAATAAAAGAATAAACAACAACTTAGTCTTTCTCATATTTATTTTATACTGTACTTCTTTATATATATTAAGAGGTTTTAGGTATATTCCACCCCGGTATATTCCACCCCAGGTATATTCCACCCCGGTATATTCCACCCCAGGTATATTCCACCCCGGTAAATTCCACCCCTGTGACAATGCTTACTTGGGTGACAATAAAAATTCAAAGATTTTATTTTTAGATTGCCATTTGTTAAATAATTCGTACCGATGAAAAAATAACTGATAATATACTGAGACATTTGGACAATATTTAGAGGTAGCTCAAGTCAAATATATTTTATCCTAATAGAATTAAAAATATTCTTTAAAGAGTAGTTAATTTCAAAGTTTACATGTTGAACAAGTTAATATTAATTCCTTTTTAACATGCAACAGCATATGTGCTCTTAAAACAATGGTTAGATGAGGTGTGGAGAGACAAACCACTAAATGTTTTCGCTCTTTGCTAAAAGTTCCTGTTTTGGATTCTAGAACCAAACTCCACGTGGTAAAAATCTCTCAATGTAAAAACCTCCCAGTCTTAAAACCCTGAACAATAATCCTCACCTCCCTAAAGAAAACCTCCTGGTCAGAAAAAAAAAACGTAAAAAAAGCTTTCGGTCAAAAACCACCACCCATACAAGATGTTAAAATATCAAATTCAAAATGAAACAAATATAACAAGAGGTACTACATATATGACCTCATCTCACAATTAATATCGTTGTTGTGTTGGCGATAAGGAAGAAAATCAGCATTGAAAATATAAATACCTCAACCGATAAAGAGCGTTCACACAACCTTTCTTCCTGCTGTTCTGTTACTTATGTTAAATTTTACAGCTTGTGATTAGCCAGCAAAAGGTTTAATTTGATACACTGAAAATGCAAGTTACCTAGTATTATACATATAATATAAATAAATACCAAAAATAAATAACTAACCAAACCTAAACTGTAAATTGGGGTGGAATTTACCTGGGTGGATTATACCTAGGGTGAAATATACCGGTCACCATATTAAGATATTGAGTTAAAATATAAACCATCTGTTCCGCGCAATTTACAGAATTTGCACGATCTTAAGAATACGCAGTTAGAACGGTGGAATTCGAAAACGCAGTTAGGACGGAGTGGAATTCGCCCCCCACGTTGCACTCACACTGCTCACTGACTGCCAGGCGACTACCCTGATCGCTGCCTAAAACCTGATTCTATCTTCAATTGGGTAGGAACGCGCAGCGTATTTTTAAGATAGCGCAATTCGATACTTACTGCTCCTTGACTGCCGGGATGACTACCCCGATCGCTGCCTTGAACCTGTTTCTATCTTCAATTGGGTAAGAACGCGCACAGTATTTTTAAGATAGAGCAATTCCATACCAAGGATCACATTGTCTGGGACGGTTCAATCGTGTTAAGGGGACGAATTCAAACTAGGAATATTTTATGAAAGCGTTTTGAGAGGGAAATAAAAGAGTTTTTCATTTTATTTATCCCACACATTTTAATCTGTACCTCTTACAATAGAGTTAATTTCATTTAATAATTAATAATTTTTTTTCTCAATTGTTACAATTTATTATTTATTCACTAAAGACAAATTGCCAAGTCAATAAGTAATTACGTAACTACTCCCCTGAGTGATTTCATTGCCAAAATTAGTACTCGAACAAATTATGTCACAGCATATGGTGATAACCAGGGCTGGGAAAATATGCTCTAAAAACTATAGATACCAAAAATATTATAGGCGGAGAGAATAAAAGTGCATTGAATGGATCAACACCAGCGGTATATAGTATTCGATACCATTTCATTTAGTTTCGTCTATGATATTTTCGGGATCTATAGCTTTTAGAGCATATTGTCCCAGCCCTAGTGATATATAATCAGAATATCATTCCCTATGAGATGCTCATCTATTTTTTCTGCTTATATAACAGACATCTCTAAGAAGGTCAGTTCGTAATTATTATTATTTTGTAAATTTAATTATCTATTTTTAAAGAATGGTGGTTGGAAACGAAAAAGAATATATGAATATATACTGAATTGATTTTTCAAACTAAGATGAGTTTTCATATGGTTGAGAGCAGGAGAGAGCAGATATCTGGTGATGTCTATCCATTAACAAGGAAATCCCATTAAGGAATAAAGCAGTACAGTCTACCTCTTCATTCTTTATCCTTCCGTTGTGTAATTTTACCACTAAATTAATTCACGAAGTAGTATAAATTTTAATTTTACATGTTATCAACAATGAATTGCAAACATATTAATGTTGGTGCAACGTAATTTTAACATTCTTTGTTGTCTGATTTTTATTTTTTAAAAGTCATCGACTTCTGTAAAAGTGTATAGATAAGGTGACTGATAACTGATAAGGAGAGCAACAACGTCATTCGCATGATTGACACTAAAATAATTGGAGTCAATAAAGAAATTATATCTTTGAAAAAGAGACACTGAAATTCAGAAAACCAACTTTTTCGATATCACAATCTTCAAAATAAGTGAGTTTGAGTTCTCGAAAAGAAACAGAACTCTCATATGAAGTTTGACACTTCTAGAACATCCCATACAAAAGTGAGATTGTACATTGATGTACATATGTATACGGTGACGTGATTAACTTAGTAAATCTTCTTCTTCTTGTCGACCCCGCCTGTCCCCCGACGAGTGGGAGCCAGGCCCTCACGCAGGCGCCTGACCCCCTCGCCCCCATCGCCCGGGTCCACTGGGCAAGCATCTCCGCCACCGCTACCGGGTCCAGCCAGTGGTCGGCCGGGACCAGGGTGGTCGCCACTCCAGGTCACTCGAATAAGTGCCGCGTGTCGTGGCTGTTGTTGTGGCATAATGGGCAGTTTGGGGAAGTGTGAGTGATTGGATCTATGTGGTGGAGGTATGATTTGAGAGAGGGGGATTTATTTGTGTGGAGCTGTGCTAGTGTTCGTCTTTTGCTGTGTGGGAGTGTCTGTTCTGTGGTATCTATGTCTGGTGGTTTGGTGTTGAGTATCTTGTTGTATTCTGCGGGGTCTGGTGTGAAGAGTGTCGTGGTGGTTTTGTCTGCGTTGAGTGTAAGTTGGTTTTGTTGTGTCCATGCTAATATTTCGTGTAGGTAGTGTTGTTATTCTGACAGTAGCAGGTTTCATAGAAAAATTTAAGGCTTAGACGAATTTTTTCAGGTTTCAAAGAACGGTTGTGGGTTTGGCAGAACAATTTCAGGTTTGATCCAACTCTTGTTAGTTTTAGACGAAGGAAGTGGGTTCAGTCGAATGACGTCATTGGATTAATGTTGTGTTCTGATACTTAAGGTTTGAACGAGAGAAAAGTGAGTTGCCAATTCGTATTATTGAGATGCCAAGTACTGAATTATTAATCCAGATGGTTGTATTGGTATATGTTGCCATATAGGAAGTGTTTTATTCATTGGAAATGTGGTTAACCGTTACTATATCGTGCAGTAGACAAATTTTAATAGATTTAGAAGTATAAGAGATTCCTCTCTTCTATAAATGAGAGGAGTGTGATAGACTCCTCTCTTCTATGAATAAGAGGAGTGTGATAGACTCCTCTCTTCTAGAAATGAGAGGAGTGTGAGACTCCTCTCTTCTATAATTGAGAGGAGTGTGATAGACTCCTCTCTTTTAGAAATGAGAGGAGTGTGAGACTTCTCTCTTCTATAAATGAGAGGAGTGTGATAGACTCCTCTCTTCTAGAAATGAGAGGAGTGTGAGACTCATCTCTTCTATAATTGAGAGGAGTGTGATAGACTCCTCTCTTCTATGAATGAGAGGAGTGTATTAGACTCCTCTCTTCTATAAATGAGAGGAGTGTAATAGACTCCTCTCTTCTATAAAAGAGAGGAGTGTGAGTGACTCCCCTCTTCTATAAATGAGAGGAGAGTGAGAGACTCCTCTCTTCTATGAATGAGAGGAGTGTGAGAGACTCCTCTCTTCTAGAAATGAGAAGATTGTGAGTAACTCCTCTCTTCTATAAATGAGAGGAGTGTGAAAGACTCCTCTCTTCCATAAATGAGAGGAGTTTGAGAGACTCCTCTCTTTTTTAAATAAAAGGAGTGTGTCTCCTCTCTTATAGAACTCTGAATCCATATTCATTCGCATCTTCTGTTGCAACATAATTGGGTTTGGCAGAATGAAACTTCTTCTTTGCTATTAAAAATTATTTAAGCCTGTGAGTGGAACTTTTTTTTTATTTGTATCATGAACATTTCATAAGGATCCGGTATTGAATACTTTTTGAAATAAAATTGACCATTAAATGTCACATGTCATCGCATTCTCTTAAACGGGTTTAGACGAAAACAATTGCCGCTTCCTGCCAAACCTCTATATTCATATAAGATGACTTCATGCAGTTTTTGAACTTCGATCGGCTTAATTCAATATTTTTTGTGTTCATTAATGTGTACTTATGCTTATACGATGCTTCAAACAAGTGCTCAATCTCTTATTGGAGCTTAATTCAGTTGAGACGGCTTGATTCGGCCAAACCCAATTCTGTTGCAAAAATTGATACCTGATTGTGAAATTAAAAGAATTCCTACGTGGAAAGTAAGAAGCCTATGTACTTGAAACTTTATCAAAACTTGTATCATGGAGTAATCTAGTATAGATAAATATTTCATGGCATTCCATGGCTTCCCTTTCGAAATATTCACAAAATATCAAAAAGTTCAAATCACTCTTCCAGGTGCAGATAGAAGCCAATAGAAGGCCTAATGATGTTAACTCACATTTTTTGGAAAAATTGAGATCAATTAAAAAGCTTTTGATATATAATGATATAACGTATGTGACTCCTCTCTTCCATAAATGAGAGGAGTGTGAGATACTCCTCTCTTCTATAAATGAGAGGAGTGTGAGAGACTCCTCTCTTCTATGAATAAGAGGAGTGTGAGAGACTCCTCTCTTCTATGAATAAGAGGAGTGTGAGAGACTCCTCTCTTCTATAAATGAGAGGAGTGTGAGAGACTCCTCTCTTCTTTAAATGAGAGGAGTGTGAGAGACTCCTCTCTTCTATAAATGAGAGGAGTGTGAGAGACTCATCTCTTCTATAAATGAGAGGAGTGTGAGAGACCCCTCTCTTCTATAAATGAGAGGAGTGTGAGAGACTCATCTCTTCTATAAATGAGAGGAGTGTGAGAGACTCATCTCTTCTATAAATGAGAGGAGTGTGAGAGACTCCTCTCTTCTATAAATGAGAGGAGTGTGAGAGACTCCTCTCTTCTATGAATAAGAGGAGTGTGAGAGACTCCTCTCTTCTATGAATAAGAGGAGTGTGAGAGACTCCTCTCTTCTATAAATGAGAGGAGTGTGAGAGACTCCTCTCTTCTTTAAATGAGAGGAGTGTGAGAGACTCCTCTCTTCTATAAATGAGAGGAGTGTGAGAGACTCATCTCTTCTATAAATGAGAGGAGTGTGAGAGACCCCTCTCTTCTATAAATGAGAGGAGTGTGAGAGACTCATCTCTTCTATAAATGAGAGGAGTGTGAGAGACTCATCTCTTCTATAAATGAGAGGAGTGTGAGAGACTCCTCTCTTCTATAAATGAGAGGAGTGTGAGAGACTCATCTCTTCCATAAATGAGAGGAGTGTGAGAGACTCCTCTCTTCTATAAATGAGAGGAGTGTGAGAGACCCCTCTCTTCTATAAATGAGAGGAGTGTGAGAGACTCCTCTTTTCTATAAATGAGAGGAGTGTGAGAGACCCCTCTTTTCTATAAATGAGAGGAGTGTGAGAGACCCCTCTCTTCTATAAATGAGAGGAATGTGAGTGACCCCTCTATTCTGAATCCATATTCATTCGCATCTTCTGTTGCAACATAATTAGGTTTGACAGAATGAAACTTATTCTTTGCTATTAGGAATCATTCAAGCCTGTGATTGAAAAAAAATAAATTATTTGTAACATGAACAGTTCGTATAGATCCAGTATTGAATACATTTTGAAATAAAATTGACCATTAAATGTCACATGTCATCGCATTCTCTTAAACGGGTTTAGACGAAAACAATTGCCGCTTCCTGCCAAACCTCTATATTCATATGAGAAGACTTCATGCAGTTTTTGAACTCCGATCGGCTTAATTCTTATTTTTTTGTATTCACCAATGTGTAGTCTTGCATATACGATACTTCAAACAAGTGCTCAATCTCTTATTGGAGCTTAATTCAGTTGAGAATCCCTGATTCGGCCAAACCTAATTTTGTTGTAAAAATTGATATCTGATTGAGAAATTAAAAGAATTCCTACGTTGAAAGTGTAAAGCCCATGTATTTGAAACTTTAACAAAACTTGTATCATGGAGTAATCTAGTATAGATAAATATTTCATGGCATTCCATTGCTTCCCTTTCAAAATATTCACAAAATATCAAAAAGTTCAAATCACTCTTCCAGGTGAAGATAGAAGCCAAGAGAAGGCCTAATAATGTTAGATCACATTTTTTGGAAAAATTGAGATCAATTAAAAAGCTTCTGACATATAATGATATGTAAAGTGTTACCTAATTATGAATATAGAGAAAAGAGAGCTCTATCTATGTACCATACGTGTTTTTGAGGGCTTTTTATAACGAAGTTCTGAGAGGGAAAATAGGTTTAGCCGAAAATTCATTTTAGAATTGCTTAAAATGATATAATAGAAGGTGAAGCGTCGCAAATTTCATATAATATTATGTATCTTAACTCATTCTATCAAGTGACACAAACAACACCTCACTAGAATAAGTTTTTAAGGTACTTATCGCTCCATTTATTAAATTCGTCCAGACCCACCATTTTGTCAGAGTCTGTTGTACTTGTTGTTGTGCTATGTCGGGTTTAGTGTGTGTTGAGAGTATTGTTATGTCGTCGGCGTATGTTATTGTTAGTACGTTTGGTGGTGGTTGTGGTAGGTATGCCATGTATATATTGAATAGAGTGGGAGAGAGAACCCCTCCCTGTGGTACTCCGGTCTTGGTGTTTCTATTTTTGGATGTTTGCCCGTTATGTAGAGTGTATTGTTTGCGTCTCCGTATGTAGTTAAAATGTATTTGATGATTAGGTTGGGTGTGTCTGTTTGTAGGATTTCGTGTGCTAGTGTATGTAGGTGTACAGTGTCGAATGCTTTGGACATGTCTAGTGCTATTGCTATTGTTCTTTTTGGTGGTTGTCGTTTGTTGAAGCCTGTGGTGATGATGTTGGTGATTTTGTGTAGTGCTGTGGTGGTGGAGTGAGCTGTTCTGAAACCATGATGATGTGATGGTAGTATTATGTTGGATGTAATGTGTGGTAAAATTATTTTTTCTATTGTTTTAGCTATGTGTGAAAGAAGGGCTATTGGGATTGTGTTGGTGTTGAGTGATGTGTTGTATATTTTTGTGAGGAGTGTGATGGCGTTGTGTCCTAAGTGTTTTAAGTGTCTAATGTTTATATTGTCAGGTCCCGTGGAGTTGTTGTTTTTGGATTGTTTGATGGCTACTATTACTTGTTCTGTTGTGAGTGTTATGGGTGGTGTGTGTAGTTGCTTTATATTTCTTTGTGTTTGTCTGTTTGATCTGCAAGTTTGATGGTCTATTATGTTGGTGAATTGCTTGTTAAATTCGTGTGCTTTTTGTTTGTTGGTGATGGCGGTCGTGCGTTTGAAAGCTATTGTTGTGTTTGGTGGTTGTGTAAATAAATAATCACTTTGATCATTTGTTTATGAATGATTATTGCAAGAACATATCATATTTTTTCACGAACACTCACAATCTTGCAATTATAGGTCCCTTATTTCTACAAGAGAAAATATTGAAGATAGCGACAGTCAAAAACTGCTCATTGCAAAGCAAGGTTATGAGTGGCAAAGTAAATAATCACTTAGTTCATTTTACCCATAGTTATAACTCTCGTCATACAGAAAATGTGCCTCCCAATTCAAGCACATCACACTTACACAACAGTCCATGTCTATGTCTCTTATCTCCTTTATCTCTCTTATCTCTCTCATGAACACTGCAACCCATCGTTTGGCACATAAAATATTATCAGTTTAACGCAATCAAAGAAACACACAGGGGATATGCAGCCAGAAACACTAAGTCTTTCAAATGAAATTGCTCTCAATATTGAAAATGCTAAAAACCTATATAACCTCGGGAGGATGTACATTTAATTGTTAAATGTCCAATGCACAAAGAGTCTCTATTGTTGACAACCAATGATTATGCTTAAATGGTGAGGAGTTCAACTTGGTTGTAGCGGGAATTATTTAACGTATGAATGATAGTACTGGTTAATAATTATAACTAAGTAATGAATTGTGTTGAGTTGTATTGTATGAATTACATTAAATAGTATTGTATGTATTGTAATTGATTGCACTGTATTAAATTGAATTGGAATAAATTGCATTGTATTTTTGAAAATCTGTTAAAGTTTAGACGAAAATTAAACATCCTACAGCGAATTAAAAAAAGGTAATAAAAAAAAGGCTTGCGCGAGGACGAAATATACGAAAAAAAATTGTGAGTTTTACTTCTATCCTCCAATTCTGGAGGTATGGGATTTTATCCATATAATTAGAATAAATTATCCCACTGTTTATAGGGTTAGTTAATGATAAAAAAACTCTTTCTATCATAATAGTATATTTATAATTTAGTAATGTTGTCAGTTATTTTTCGATGAAATTTTTCAAACATATTTTAACGCTCACATTCCAGGTCATAGTAACAAAACACGATGAACTACTAACGTAAACTTTAACCTATTCCATGTAAGAACAGAGGTAAAACGCAATACACACAAATTAAGACAGAGGTAAACCGCAATTCTACAATGTCATAGAACAGAGCCAAAACACAATTCCCCTATATTAGAACAGAGATAGAACGCAAGAACAGGAAGGGATAGAACGCAATTTCCCCATATTAATACATATGCAAAGGTAGAACGGATTTCAGCATTTTAGAACAGAGGTAGAATTAATTTCGACGCGTAATTCGCCGTCGCAACAACTCTAGGCATGATTTTTATGTTACAATAGTGCGTATCATTTATATATTAAAATATAATCGCGCCTACATTTTCACACTACCGAACCTAATCGCGGAAGAAGATGCAAGTCGTTCCTACTCAAACACCCCTAACTCTGGACCGCTATCCTAATCTAATACATTTGAAATTTAATATAGTAATGATACATAAAACACGTGATTAGCTGTTTCGGTGGCAAGTCTTCTCGCAGCGAATGACGGTCACCGTATCTAGATACTGGCGATCAATAACAATACCCCGAATCCACATTTTAAAATAAAACCCTGTCTGCTCAATCAGTTGATATGAATATACTTTAGTGTGCCTAACAGATGATGTGTTTATTAGGAATTCCAAATAACTTGTCTGTTATATGGATGCCAAAATTAGTTAAAAACATTGTGAATTACTTACCAGCAGTTCTACATCACTTAATTCACTCTCACACGCTATATCACTCTACTGAGGAATGACTTTATACCTTAGATGGTGACTAGAATAAGAGATAAGGATATACTAATGCGATAAGATACTTATCATGACCTTGCAATGACGGAATTAATTTGAAACAAAATGAGACAGAATCTATGAATAGAAAGATAAATTAAATATTAGTGAATAGAATATAATTAATTATTGTTCTCTCTATTTCATTCAAGTTATTAATGTTAATTCAAATTTTCAAAGTTCTCTATACTTCATTCATATTATCAATCTTCTCCCTACTTCACTCAGATTATTAATAATTTATAATGTTAAAAATCACGTACATTACATATTTTTGTGAGTAAAATGATCGACGACAATGTTGACCGTTTAAATAAAAATTAAAAATTTAACATGATCTTGAACATCCTTTAGTTTCTAAGTAAGAAGTCACAGACTGTTGTAAAAATGTTTATATAAGACGACAGATAAGGAAATCGTTATAAATAAATCAACAACGTAACATTTTTATGATTGTCACAAAAATCAAGTTAGAAAGTGTACTGAGATTCAGAAAAGTTATGGTTTTCGTTATAAGTGGCGAGTTTGTGTTTTGAAATGATAGACAGAACTTATAGATGTTGACTTTCCTTAAATTTTATATTTTCGTTAATGTGGAGGTTAATTTAGAACTTTTTATAAAATCTTTCCCTGATGCTCTATATTCATGCAGTTCTGTTATCTCTAAAACAGTGAAAATATTACGATACGTTCAATAGCAGAGAAAGAATGATCTCTATTTCATCAGACTGTATGTACTATTATTATACTCGTTGAATAGTCATTCCAATCAAATTATGTAGAATGGTTCGGTGCATACAAGAAATAGTTGATCTATTAATTGGAAATATGACATAGTACTTTAGTTTTAACAGTGAGAATAATATAAACTGTTTATGAACAACTCTTATTTAGAATTATAAATTTTAAAGCATTATACCGTTAAGTTCCGTTTACCATACGGTAATTAGCGTATAAGAAACTGTATAAACAAATTATTACTCTCTGTATAAAGAATTATATGTGCTCATGTTAGTGTTTACTATTTATGATATTTACATCATGCAGTTATTACTCTTAAATAGTTACATTATTATGTACAACCTATGAACTATTCACATAATTATCTATTGTTATTTCTTTCGTAAATACAAATGAAAAAAAAAACTAACATACATGAATTTCTGCAATGGTGCAAAGTTATTACACCATTTTACGGTCAAATTAAAAAAAACATAAACATCAAATTAAAAAAGCTCAAATTCAAAGTAAAAAAGAACACATCGATTTAAAAAAGATGACATTTAAATTTAAAAAAACTCAAAATCAAATTTAAAAAAAAATCAAGTTCAAATTAAAAAAAAGTCTCAAGTTCAAATTAAAAAAGATCAATCAATTCAAAATTATTCAAATTTAATTTAAAATATTTAGTATACTTATTAAAATAAATGAAATTCAAAGAAAAAAAAAATGATAACAATGATCGAATATCTTCAATTTACGAATTTTTTCACTTACTTGTAGCAATTATTCTTTTTTTTTTAGTTAATGTAAATGTTATGTAGACTAAATAAAACTTCCAATTTTTTTTCATTTTGAAGAATACAAATTATAATTTTAATGAAGCCTATGATAGGTACCAAATCTTATGATAGGAACCAAAGCTCATGGTAGGAACCAAAGCTCATGGTAGGTACCAAAGCTCATGGTAGGTACCACAGCTCATGGTATAGGTACCAAAGCTCGTGGTAGGTACCAAAAATCATGGTAGGTGTTAAAGCTCATGGTTGGCACCAAAGCTCATAGTAGGTACTACAGCTCATGGTAGGTACCAAAGCTCATATCTGAGTCTGAAATTGGTATGAGACCAACAGAACACAGACTGCGTTATTTAGAAGAGAAAATCGATGACGTAATTCCAAAAATCACTCCATTTCTGTGTATGCAGACATGTAATCATGTGCAGAAACACTTCTTACACATTAAGATTTGTTATTGTATGACATCACACCAACTAATGTTGATACAGTTGATTAAAACCATTATTAAGCAACATTGGCAAGGAACATTAATCAAGCCTTGGTACCTACCATGAGCTTTGGTACCTAAAATGAGCTTTGGTTCCTACCATGAGCTTTGGTTCCTACCATAAGCTTTGGTACCTACCATGAGCTTTGGTTCCTACCATAAGCTTTGGTACCTACCATGAGCTTTGGTACCTACCATGAGCTTTGGTACCTACCATGATCTTAGGTTCCTACCATGAGCTTTGGTACCTACCATGAGCTTTGGTACCTACCATGAGCTTTGGTACCTTCCATGAGCTTTGGTACCTACCATGAGCTTTGGTACCTTCCATGAGCTTTGGTACCTACCATGAGCTTTGGTACCTACCATGAGCTTTAGCACCTACCAAAAGGCTTACTGGCCCTAACAATTCTTCAAATCTTTTTTTGCTTCATGAAAATTATAATTTTTACTCTATAAAATTAAAAAAAAATATCGGAGATTTTATTTATTCTACGTTAACTAAAAAATAATAATTGCTACAAGTAAGTGAATAAATTTGTAAATTGAAGATATTCATTATTATTAATTTTGTTTTAATTTTAATTTGATTTATTTTAATATGAATACTATCTATTTTATATTGAATTTGATTTATTCTAAATTGATTGATCTTTTTTAAGTTGAACTTGATTTATTTTAATTTAAACTTGAGATTTTTTAAATTTGATGTTTTTTAATTTGACCGTAACATGGTGTAGTGATTACAAACAGAAATATTTAGTTACTGAATCTGATTGAAAAAAATGTGTATATACTACTTAAGTTGAAAAATTATGAACGCCGATCGTTGGCATAAGATAATAAAAATCCTCTAGCTATCTACGATAAAGAATGATTTGACGAAAATCGGTAATAAATTATTAATTATTTAACACACGTACCTTCATAGTTTTTCGTCGGCCATTTCATAAAAATGTCTTAAGATCTTACGGTAAGATTAAAAATATACAGTCACTTACCATGGATTCTGAAAAGGAACAGAAGATCTCGTGACTATGATGGAAGAGAAAATATCTAAAGTCTAGGACCTATAGTTTACCATCTGTTAAATCTGTAATGGTTGAATAAGCATATGATGATTGGTGCCAATTGAGAGGTTTTGTCTTATTTCAATAGTATAATCTGCCAATCTTCCTGGCAGATTATCTTCAAGCTATTTTCATAAATCGAATTTTCCAATCTCGCCATAAATCTACTTGCGTTCAAGTCTGCGACCTGACTAATCAACTTTATTTTCAGCAAATCTTTTTCTTGTATATGTTTTACACTACCCAAGTCAGTATTTAAACTTGAGCAGAAGAGAAAATTAGGTGTGTGATATCTGAAAATTCAAATTGGGAAAATAGCACCAACGAATCATTTACATTTAAGCTAATATATAGCAAGAAGAATGGGACAAATATCACTTAATGTGAGCGAATAATAAACTAAGACGTTCAAGAATAAACTATAGAATCCTTTGAAATCAATACGAGATATATTTATTATATTATATTAATTAAATTAAGATAAAATGATTTTTTTGGTATTTTACCATTACTTTTTTGACTATTAAAATAAAAAAACGTATTCATTTCTGTTAAAATAAAAATAACTCAAGTATTTTATTAATATTTAATAGCATGTATATTTATACAAATAATGTACAATATTTTCACTATAGTTATGTCTTTTATATAAATAAAAATAGATTTGGCATTTGTACGAATATTTTTCCTCTACTGTTTAATATTGTATATAAGTCAAAATTCTAATGATATACTTTGTTCGTTAATTTATACTATGATCGAAGCAATTGTGTGTCGTCCGATAAAATTTAGTTAATTATTAATTCTAGAAACATTGATTCAAAATTAAGTTAGCAATTTTATCAGAGTGACTCAAAATTATATATCCTATATAATAGTCAGATTGAACCTTTTCTTCCTGCAATTCTTAAATAAAATAAAATAATTCAACTGGTATTGGAACGTCCGGTAACGGTACGTCCGGGTGCGAAACGTCCGGGTGCAAAGCGCCCTAGCACCCCAAAATATGTAGAATTGAAAAGAAATCTATCAAACTCTTAAAACTTCACCCAATTTTGTTTTTTAAAAGTATATACAATTTATTCTCTTCAATTATTCTTTTATTGGAAGAAGACTAAATAAACTTATGCTTCAGATATTTTGAAATTGAATTTGAAGTATTTTAAGATAATTGAAAAGCCTTATTCGAGAACATTATTTTTAGCCCATGAAAGTTTATATCATAAATCATTTGTAACATTATTTATTTTGAAATGCATTTAGTCAATAATTATTTTAAAAGCTATTGAAATTAAGGAGCGAAACTCCCTGGTTGGTACACCGGGTACAGTTGCCCAGTATTTAGACTCCAATGAGAGAAACTCCCTGGTTAGTACAGCAGGTACAGTTGCTCAGTATGTAGACTCCAATGAGAGAAACTCCCTGGTTAGTACACCGGGTACAGTTGGTCATTATGTAGACTCCTTTGAGAGAAACTCCCTGATTAGTACACCAGGTGCTAGTGTATACAGTAAAATCATTTGCACAAGTAAAAATAGTAACTGGGATCTCTCTAATCATTTAGATGCCAAAAGATGTCAATTAAAAGTTATTTAATCTTTATCAAAAGTAACAAAAAGAATCAGGGATATTTTCAAGAGTTTTTTTCACTTCACATCTAGACAATACATTTTGATAATAAAGATCAATATAAATGCATTCATGAACAGGCTGTAATCATGATAATGGACTTATGTCTTCATGTACACTGAATAGGCTGTAGTCATGATACTAGAGTAACTAGACTAATGCATTCATTTACTGGCTGTAGTCACGATACTAGACTAATGTATTCATGTACAGGCTGTAATCATGATACTAGACTAATATTCAGGATCATGTAATTAGTGGAGTCTTTGGATCTGAAATGATTGGTAACTGTACTACGAAACTTTACACTATTCCTTTTCTCTCTATTTTTTCATTTTTCCATTTCTTTTTCTTCCTTTTAGGGCCAAGTCACATTAGCGTTTTTGCGGCGTTTTCAACGCTCCAAAAGCATCGCGTGACATGGATACATATGAAAGAGTTTTACAATAATTTCATCAAAGTCAAAAAAGCTGTGAAAACGCTGTGCAAAAACGCTCGTGTGACATGGCCCTTACCCTTTTCTCCTTTTCTATTTCTTCCTTTTCTCTCTTCTCCTCTTCACTTTCTTTCTGTTGGTTCGGAAATTTTAGAATTAAGTTGTATTATTTTCTAGTCAATTAAGCTCAATTCTGACGTCATTTCTCAGTCTTATAAGAACTATAAACTACAAAAGTATTTTCTTAAGACACTTTCGATGAGCCCTCTACCTATTACAATATATTTAATATATTTTCAGAGATAAAATAATTCAAATTTCCTCCCTGATAATCGAATCCTAGGACCTACTAATTATTAGGAGTTAGAACATTTATGAAATTTTCTGAAATTTTCTGCAGAATAAATTTTCTGTACATGAACTAAACCTTTGACTCGGCCAAGAAATACTCTGTCAGTTTTCATAAAATTTAGTAATAATCACAAGGATATCGAATAATATCTCCAATAAAGTTAAATTGTTCCAATGATATTGTTAGGCTAGGGGTTCGATTCTTATTGAGAAAATTCTATCATTTTTATCTTTGATATATTTGTCACTACTTGGTATATCAGATCTTCTATTTGACTGTGATGTATCTTAAGTAAACATTTGACTATTTTAAAGAAAAATTGTTTCATTTCTATCTCACTCACCAAATGAAGTTCCAAGAGTCTCGAGTTGTCCTTATTTACACTGTAAGTAAATAAATATGATAGTAGATGGCTAAGTAACATAAATTAGGGTTAGCACCCAAAAAATGTGATATTACACTGAAATAACAGAGTGGATTTAATGTTTGAACAAATATTTGAACTCATTGAACTGAATTTTAACCCGTGGTTGTAAATGTTAAAGAAAGGAAATCAACCCATTTTTCCCAAATATTCCTCACTTTTCATTTTTTCATTATTATCAATTTACTTGTTCATAAATCATTAGAAGGCGAAAATAACATCAATTAATGATATTGTGGTTGAGAATACGTTCTCCGCAAGAAAAATGTTTGTAATACAGGGTGTCCCAGAAAAAAGGAAACCCATTTTCAAATTAGTTTATTTTTGAAAATATTAAAACTATAAGAATTCTGAAAACATTGTTTTATTCGTTTACACTTTCTGCATCCCTTGTGAAAAATTAATAATGTTACAACAAAAATTAAAAATGCTGCAGCGAATTTAGCAAAAGGAAAAAAAGTCCTTGTGCGGGCACGATATATTTCTTAAACATCCGGTAGTATTAAAAATTAAATCCTAAGGTTTATTACAAATAAGAGACAAATTAAATAGATTTATTAACATTGGAACCGCAATACTTATTTCCAAGGTGTAAGGTTAATTTCCCTCGACATGTCCTCCATTTCTTTCTACACATAATTGCAGCCTTTTTCTCATTCCAGCAAAAACTCTTTTAACTAAATCCGGATTTTCTTTTAGTAAATTAACTTCGTTTACAATTCTCTCTCTCAAATCGTCTGTGTTTTCTGGAGGAGAAAAGTACACTTTGCTCTTGAGGTGTCCCCAAAGGAAAAAATCGTACGGTGTCAAGTCCGGCGATCTGGGCGGCCACTCAATTGGATGGTTCAGTGCAATAATGCGATCGTTGAAATTATCATGTAGCAATTCTTGAACTGCACGACTTCTATGTGCTGGAGCACCATCCTGAATCCACCATAGCCTATTAAATCTGTTTGGGTAAATTTGATGCAGCTCAGGAATTATTCTTTCTGTAATTAGGTTTAAGTATTTATCTCCATTCATATTATTTTCGTAGAAGATAGGGCCCACAAGTCGTCCGTTTCCACACATTCCCATCCATACAGAAACTTTCTCCCTGCACATTGTTACGTCGAAGTTGAAATTTGGAGGAATATTTCTGGGTGCATACTGGCGAATGTTATAATTATTGACTCTTCCATTCATATGAAATGCTGCTTCATCACTAGGGCCCGGATTTATAGGCACTTATGCTGTAAGAGCTATAATGCCTACAAGAGCATATAGAAAATAGGCATAATAGGCATTATGCTATTTTGCCTATTATGCATATAAATGCCTAGAAATATATAGCAAATAAGCTAATCTGACGGATAATTAAGATGTAGTTGTGTTTCTGTTCAGTTTCTATATATATTATTGTTTATTACAATAGGACTTCCAAAATTTACTTCAGTGTGTCATATAATCATATTACCGTTTTCTTTCTTACAGATAGAATATTTAGCAAGTCATTTTTGTATTTGTTATCGTGGTGCACACATCGGTAAGAATGCCTAAAGCTAAGCGGCCGGAGAGTGTTCGAATTAGAAGCTTAGTAGAGGAATTAGGTAAAAATGTGTTGTTCTGTGACAATGGTGAATTAAAATGCAAGCCGTGTAACACTAAACTTAGAAGTGTTAAAAAGTGGAATATCATAGCACATTTCAAAACTAACAAACATAAATCTAATGTAGCTAGTTGTTCAGACAGGAATGAAGATGAGAATTACCCTAATGTCCGTCCAAGTACTGCTCAGTTCTACCTTGATCTCTGTTTCGCTTTGGTCAGTGCGAATATTCCAATATGGAAAATAGAAAATGATGCCTTCAAAAGCTTTCTCGAGAAATATACTGGGTTTGTTGTACCAAGTGAATCAACAATACGGAAAGCTTATGTTGGCAAGCATTACCATTCTACATTGGATAGAATTAGATCAGTAGTTGGTGACAAAAAGATATGGCATAGCGTAGATGAGTGTACAGATTGCACTGGGAGGCAGATTGCTAATGCAATAATAGGGACAATGGAGATAGATAAAGAATCTAATATATTTTTGTTAAATTGTGAACAATTAGATAAAACCAATAGCGTAACAATAGCTCAGTTCATTGAATCATCCCTTTGTTTGTTATGGCCAGATGGAATAAAATTTGATAATATTTTACTGTTAGTCACAGATGCAGCGTCTTACATGAATAAAACCGCGTCCTCTTTACGAATCCTGTACCCAAATATGATTCACCTAACTTGCCTCGCGCACGGTTTACACAGAATTGCTGAGGAAGTTCGAGCTCAATTCAAGGATAAAGATGAATTGATTTCAAATGGTAAGAAGATATTTCTTAAATGTCCCAGACGATGTGAAATCTTTCGCGAGCTAGCTCCAGATGTGCCACTTTCCCCGCAGCCTGTCGTAACTAGATGGGGAACGTGGCTTACTGTTGCAATGTACTACGCAAAACATTTACCCGCTATTCAGGTAGGATATTTCAATTCTGTTGCAGCCATTTAATCCATTAGTACGGTTGAACATATAGCTATAACTGTCACATGTGAGAACTTGGGTCTACCTAAACCGCGGAACTCCCGGAATGCCCGGAACACCCAGAACAGTAGCGAAAAATCAGAAGTAGCAAAAACCTTCAGCGGTTAAATCAAATAATCTAACCTTATCTAACCTTCTCTTAAATGTACATTGACTTTTCACTATTGTTCCGGAAGTTCCGGGCATTCCGAGAATTCCGCAATTTAAATCCTTCCTGGAAACTTTGCTTATAACTGTATTTCTTTCCGTATTTCACCAGAACGTCATCGAGTCATTTAATCCTGATGATGCCACTTCCATTAAAATCGTCCAAGAGTTGTTGAAGGAACAGTCTACACAGCACAACTTACTTTACATATCTGCAAATTTTTCATCTTTGGCCGATTCCATAAAGAAATTGGAAGAGAGAAATGTAGAAATGGTAAAATCACTTGAAATATTTCACTCGGCTCTAAGGAATATCAGTGTGGCCTATGGTGAAGTCGGCAAACGAATCAATGAAAAAGCGGAACAAGTTGTTACCAATAATCCTGATTTAAAAACAATTGAAAATCTTAGAGGTATCATTGTTGGACAAGAAGTAAATATGGAGAGGAAGTTTGCTCAGAATGCTGTGTACTTCAAGTATGGGCCATTAACTTCAGTTGAAGTAGAGAGAAGCTTCTCAAAATTTACTATGCTATTGAGTGACCAGAGACTTTCACTAAAAACAGAAAATGTTAGAAAACTATTAATTAAATCTTCCAACTATTAATGTTTTGTTATATAATGATAAATTTGTATTTCTTTGTTTCTATTAATTATATAAATGTTCAATATAATTTAAAATTATTGTTTCAGTTCTTTTCATAAATGTATTTATACAAATAATTTGAAATAAAATTGATATGAAATATAAATGTTCAATTTCCTGCCTGCGATGTAAAATACCTCAGTCTCCGTAAAATAGCTGGACATATTTTTAATGCTAGTGCAAAAGAAAACTATGACATAGAGCATATACTTCTCTAATAATAAGTGCCTATTTTGCCTACAAAGCTGGATATATGAGCATATTTTATATCGCTATTTTGACTAGATTTTTAGTGCTATTTCAACTATTTTTAAGTGCCTATAAATCCGGGCCCTATTCATCACCAATCACGATGTCTTCTACGAAGCGAGCATTTTTTTGTAGAATCCAATTTGAAAAATTTAGGCGGCGAGGTAAATCCGGTTCTAATAGTTCATGCCGTACATGAATCTTGTAAGCATGATACCTTACATCGTTTTTAACAATCCGGTTAAATGTGCTTTTACTGATGTCCAACCCGTTCCTTCTCGTTGATATCTTTGAATTCTCAATTAGCTTTTCACGAACACGATTAATGTTTTCCCTTGTTCGTTCTGTTCTCCCGCAACCCGATCGCTCTCTGTTTAAATTCGAAGTTTTCCCTTCAGTTTTGAACTTATTAACATTTGTCCATATGGTCTTCTTAGTTGGCGAAGCTCTTTCCGGAATGCGTTGTTCAAAATCTTGTTGAACCAGTTTAAAGCTTCCAGTTCTTAAATAACTTGTCACCACAAAAACTCGTTGTTCTTTTGAGAGTTGCATTTTGGGGTTTTGAAATATGCAATAAAAATTACCGTGTTAAAATTAAAATTTCCTGATTTTATTATAGGTATCCATTGTATCATGAATACAAACTAACAAATTTGGTTTTGTTTGTTGGTATCATCAACGGACCAAAAATGAGGACTTCCTCGCGCAAGCACTTTTTTTTCCTTCTGCTAAATTCGCTGCAGCATTTTAAATTTTTGTTGTAACATTATTAATTTTTCACAAGGGATGCAGAAAGTGTAAACGTATAAAACAGTGTTTTCAGAATTCTTATAGTTTTAATATTTTCTAAAATAAACTAATTTGAAAATGGTTTTCCTTTTTTCTGGGACACCCTGTATATTAGAGAAAATTATTGAAACTCATCATGAAAAACAGATAAAAAAGTGGATCATTTTTACACACATTTGCTTTAATAATTTTAACCAACATATATATTAGACAAACATTTTTGACCTCCTATTATATAATGCTTTTGATGGAAATTTATAAGGAGCCTTTTAATAGTTTGGTATAATAATGTTTTGCAAGTTTAAAATAAATTTAATTTTTATGTGGTGAATTTTAATTGACCACATCTGTAAATTGTTGGTACATTTTACATGATAGAAGCAATTCCAACTTTCGTTTATTGAAAAAAAATATCAAAAAAGGTAATAAAGAATTAGTTAGTGCTTTACGAACTGTCACCAGTCACACACTCCCTCACCTCCAATTTTTCACTTCAGTTCTTCCTCCATTTTCTGTTCTTATTTTATCTTTCTGTAACTGCATCAGCAGCTCATTTGCATCTGTGTCTGTCAGATGACAATGATGCAAGTGGATATTGGAGAATCTGAAAAGAATGAACTATTCAGTTAGAAAGAAAAAAATTAAGACAATCAGCTCCATTGGTTGAGTTGAAGCTAAATGTTAGGATGTTGTTAAGTTATCATTTTTAAGCAACAGTTTTGAACTGCTGCCTGTAATATACAATTTTCAATCAACAACTATAAATTATTAGTTAAACAATAATGGTGACACTATTCGCCGAAAGCAAATTCACCGAAATTTTTTTGCCGAAAACACATTCGCCGCACGACACATTCGCCGAACGACACATTCGCCGAAAAATATGATTGTTTAAAAAGTTAAGCAAATTTATCTCATATGTCCAGATGAAATTACACATATAGATGAACTAACATGTAACTATTCCTTCTATAAAATATTGACAATATAAATGTATTTGAGTACAAAATGAAAGTTAATGTAACAAATTTATTTCTAGGTTTTCGAGATATTCAATCTCGATATTGAAGATTTAGAGATATTAAATGCATTTATTCTAACAAATTTTTTTTAAAGGAGTTGCTGAGCAAAATTGATTTCGACTTCCTTTTTGTACTCAAATTTATTTCTCCATATTGTCAATATTTTATAAAAGTAATAGTAAATGAATATTCTTAAAACATAGAAATAAATCTGTGAAAATTCATTTTCTTGTGTAACTTATAGTTGTACACTTATAGTTGTATATAAATTCCATAAAGTTTAACCAATAATTATGTAGAATATTGTAAAGTAATTTATAGACTTATTTGTAAGTTCATCTATATATGCAATTTCATTTGAAACATATGAGATAAATTTGTTTACCTTTTTAAATAATCATATTTTCGGCGAAAGTGTCGTTCGTCGAATGTGTCGTGCAGCGAATGTGTTTTCGGCGAAAGTGTTTTCGGCGAATGTGTCGTGCAGCGAATGTGTTTTCAGCGAATTGACCTAGAACCAGAATAACACATTCCAAACTTGATCAATTTCATAAGATAAAAAGTTTCAAAATTTAGTCACACATCTAGGTAAAAACAATTTGAATTCTATTAGCATATGCAATGATATTAATAAATGTCCGATTAAATTACTAACTAACAAAGTATATAGGTTATGGGAGTAGTATAATAAGTTAATAAAGTTCATTACGTTTTATAACACGTTATAAATTAGTTAAGTGGTAAATAACGTAACTTACATATTATCTAATAAATAACGTATCTGACATATTATCTAATAAATAACGTAACTTACATTTTATCTGGTAAATAACGTAACTTACATATTAGCTAGATGATACATAATGTAACCTAATTATTACGAGTTAAATTAACTTAGCTTACTTAATACGTGATATATAACGTAATAAACATTCATAACTCACTAAAGGGTGAATTGAAAACATACTATTCATGAAATAAGAATTATTCATTAATAAATGAACGTAAATTAATAGCAAAAATTTAATAGGAAAAATAAATCTTGATAAAAAACTATCATCTGCAATATGTTAGTTATCAAATTTGAACTTATATTTCTATTTCAATCTAATGTATTGCATAATATAACATCCTTTTTTCGCATGTACATATTTCCGTTAAGTTTCATGTTTAATTTTACTTACACTTTGAATTTTGGACAAATGTACTTAATTATGTTGTACAGTTTTTCTTTGCCATCAGCAGGAATGTGATCTATCCCAAGGTAGGTTCTCTCTCTGACAGGATTTCTCCCAGTGCTGGGGCAGTCATCGGTGTATTTGACCCTCAATGTAAGATCTGCAATATGAATTGAGGGAGTAAGCACTAATTAAATAGAAATAATAAGAGTTAAACATTTGTAGTTTTCATTATCAGATAAAGAAGTAAGTGTAATTATACAGCAAATACCTCACCAATAATTACTCATCACGTTACCACTGTTTTATAGGGAATTACAAAATCCGTTCAAAAGAAAATAATGTTTAAAGAGTCAAATTAAAAGTGTTTATTAATTATATTTAATTTATTCATTCACTCATATTACTTTGACTGGTGCAACAAAATAGTGTCCATTTCGTTACAAAATTCCTATTCTGGACTTCAAAATTCCCCAAACTCCATTTTGCTCTTTTGGCTCTCCTGAAGAGTACTATTTAACTTCTCGAAAAGAAGAACAAATTCGCATAAACTCAGAATTCGTCATATATCAAAAGTTATGACGTCACAGATACGAAATTTTCGATTTTTTTTTTGCATTTCTCTTCAATTTCAGAGTTAGAATTTAATTTAAAAAATGAAATCAATTTTACTGCCAAAGTTTTTGCGCATCTGATGATTCCATAATTATCACTGTAGGCCACAATTTGAAGGAGGAGATTCATTTCTTGCACCCCTCATAAAATCACGTTTTCTATGAAGAAAATTTCACTTATACCACGAGCAAAAAAAATTCCTTATTCGATGTTTTATAAGTTTATAAAATTTTGAAGTTCTACGTTGCATAATTAGAATAAGTTTATCAACCCTAATTGGACTGACAAAATTTGAAAGGATTTTTTATACAATGATATTTAGGAAACCAGCATCTCGAATTATACGTTTTTTTCAGTTAATAGCTTTTACATATTAATGTACTGGGCAAAATTTTATTTACCAAAGATTGATAGAAATAGTGTTATTATATTAACTGAATTCGGTTTGTCGAGCTCAAACTCCTCAGTCAGTCTTTTAAGGGATAATGGGGACGATCTTCTTAAAATATTACCACCTATTGAGTATTGATTATGCAATAGTTATATTCACAGACCTTAACCTTGGCTATAATTTACCTATTAGAAATTTAGCTACTCTGTTCCTAATTTTCATGGAGTTCAATGCTTTCAAAAATTTACTTTTCGTGAGCTTTAAACTTTAAACTAATCATTTCGTCTTGCAATTTAAAAGAAACACTTTTGAACTATAAACTTAAAATGACTATTAAATCTGGTGGTTTGTAATTGCATGTTTGAAATACTCCAACTCTATTTATTTTCACTGAATTAAAAACCTTATTCAATTACTTTTAAAATTTCACGAATTTGCACGTACGGCAAAAAGAAAGAGAAACTGTCTCCGTAGTTTTGCTTCAATCATTAAACCAACTTATGAGTATTCGACAAGTACAGTAAAGGCCTTGTTACACGGTGCGAGTAAACGTGCGAGTTGGCCTATCGAGTTACTGTAGTGCAGCTACTAGCACAGTGTGACCGCATCAGTCGAGTAACTGTCATGTGCAGAAGGTTAGTAACTCGCATGCGAGTTACTACAATTTTTTTTTACACGCCCCTCACGGGCGAGTCAGCCACTCGCCTGCGAAACTCAGATGTCAACTTGCATGGTATTGCAATATGACAGTAACTCGTACGTCATGCAATGCAGATATAGGTTTTTTCTATTCTAAACCTGAATAATTTCTTATTCAATTAGGTAGCCGATTTGTCATATTTTCATTTGAATCGGCTTCATATTGTTTGGGGTTTGATGGTTAATAAAGCACGTGTATCTTATATAAGTTTTAAATTGCTATATTAAATATTATGAATAAGAAAAAATTAATATCCTATAATATTAATCAAATTAATTAAAGGTTAAATAAATTAATTAAATGTTAAATTAATTAATAACATTTAAAACGTTAATTAAATTAATTAAATTTTAATTAAATTAAAAAAAAAATAATCATTAATTTAATTAATAAATTATTATTCGAATTAATAAATTGTTAATTAATTTAATAAAAAATTAAATTAAATCAATAAATTGTTAATAAAATTAATAAAAATATTAATTGATAATAAAGTTATTTATTTATTAAATAAATATAATACACAATGCGAGTGTAGGTTCAGTAACTGACTATTTTTAAGCCACCAGCTCACACTTGTGTAACCGGGTGAGGCGAGTCGAGCTACTGGCATGCGAGTACAGTGGGACAGCTACTGTCCACTGTCACGACGGTAACTTGCACCGTGTAACAAGGCCTTAAGGATTCACCACTTTGCAATATAATTAATCTGGTATTGTATGCTCAACTCTAATAATTTCAAACAATTGTCATTCAGAGATATCATAATAAAGTTGATTTATTTTTAATCCCTTTTTCAATAGTACAAATATATTTTTAAATGTCTTTTCAAACTAATTTCCAATAGCTGACTTAAAAAGTTCGCAAGTTTTCTATACCAGACAGATGATATAATTGTTAATTGGGTAACAGAACAATTCTAACTTTTATATAATTTTTACTCATTCAATATGAAAATAGGCTCGGTAAATTTGTGAAATAAATACAAATTTACCTAAATCTTAGAAAAATAATGAAGCTTTGTAAATACACCTTAGAATATTCAACTGACATTGTATTGATATAAGGATAGATTTATAAACTCAACTTTAATTATTAGGAAGGATGAAAATATTTCAAATCAATTTATAGGACGGATTGATAAAATTTTCAAATAATAAAGGAAAAACTACTGTTTTTAAGATACACAGCTGATACACTCACATAATTCTCCTGTGAATTCCTCTAAGGCTGCAAAGCTTATGTCAGAGACTGAGGGAGTGCTGATGAACAGTCCATTACCTCTAAGAACTCTTACCACAATGGAAAGATGTTCTCCTGATGCAATGCAAGCCACGAATTTAGTTACCTTGCACCTGAAAGAAAAAATGGAATTAAAATAATGCAATGGTGAAAAAAAAATTAAAAGTATTGATGTATAAATTTAGAATTTGTATACATCAATGATTTTACAAATGAATTCAATTAACTGAAATTAATTAAAATTTACTAAGTCGAACATTTATTTTTAGTTGATAATGTATTACAACAAAGCAGTTAGTGTGTAATATAGGGTATAGTTGCTTATAATCATCAACAAATATAAAGTTAATTCATAGAATTGAAAATTTATACAAAGAAAAATATAATATGAATTAATTTGTTGAAACATTCATCATATTTTATAGATCTTCTCAATCTAAATCATTGTATGCAGTTAAATTAAAATCAAATACCAATATTATGAAAAATAATAGAAGTAACTTACTTGCTATTCTTGAGGTGCGTGTAGAATTCTCCCTCCAGTGGTTGGTAATTGTCGTAACTATGATTCAAATTAAATATAATTTCACTGTCATCTCCCATCACTGTCAGTAAGTTGATAATTTGTTGAGTATTTGTAACCTCGTGGGAATTGAAGTCAACCTTAACTCCACCTATCATTCTCTGCACCACTTCAGTCATAGGTTTTATGTGTTTATAGTACTTTAATTCATACATTCCCCAGTCCGTCATAGAGTCAGCCACAAGGCTGATGACATCTGCATTGCTGTCTGATGACAAAATGAGATCTAGGTGATAGGCATTAGGATAATAGTCCTCTGGTTCAATGTATCTCTTCAGCAGTTGAGTGAATGAATTGCTGTACTTTGACAGTTCTCCATTAGCTAAGGTTTCCAACACCAGAAATTTCAAGATATTACTATACCTGTTGAGAGAGAGAGAAAAAAACACATTTATAATCGGAATATTTTATTTGAATATAAGATTTGCATTTTAATTTATTTTAGTTGTATTTGTTCCACTTTGTGTATTTTGTACAGATAAGTGTAGTTTAATCACGGATATGTGTTAAGTTTATTTACGTCTGTATGTAGTTAATCATAGAATTAAACAGTTTCACCTATAATATATTTTCCATGTTAATCACTCAATCATGGGCATGTGATTAGTTTATCAGTTTATGTGTGTAGTTTATCAAAATATGTGTGTAGTTTATTAAAATATGTGTGTAGTTTATCAAAATATGTGTGTAGTTTATTAAAATATGTGTGTAGTTTATTAAAATATGTGTATAGTTTATCAAAATATGTGTGTAGGTTAAGTGCATGCGTTTCGTTTATTCATGAGCGTTTACATATTTGTAGTTTTTAACGATATACGACATTCAAGTATGTGTGTTTAGTTCATCCACGTATTTGTGAAGTTAATTCACGTATGCGAGTAGTTCATTTACGTGTGTGTATTTTATTGTGTGTATGGTATTCACGGGTGTGTAATTCGTATATTTATTCGTTTATTTTAATTATTATTAAACAATAATGATAATTGTTTATTATTAATTATTATACAATTATTATATGATCGGCATGTAAAACAAAATCATATATTAATCAGGAACATCGAAAGCTACAAATGAAAAATTGTTATAAAGTTTACAGTGAAATATTCCATTTCATAAATACTCTCTTAAAAGCTATTAAATTTGGATTCTCTTTCATGTGAAATGGTTTATTATTCCATATTTTAATTCCGATATATTTTATAGAAGACTTAGACATGGTTTTCTTTTATCTAGGTATAATATAATAATTTTTATGTCTGGTAATATGTTCAGGAGTTTGTTAGTTAGTAACACTTACTGAATACACATACAAATTATTAATGTGAATAACTTCATGTTTTAAGAGAAATCTCCCGTACGTTCCATATAACCAAGTTCATATAAGTACCTAACTGATCTTCTGTGAAGAATTCTAATTATATTTTTAACCTAATTGGGAACACCAAACCAAGCCTTAATAGAATAGTTCATTTAAAGATGAAGATGAATCAAAGAAAAAGTTATTCAATTAAGTTCTCGTAGGGGATTTTCCTTTTTATCTTAATCAATAAATCAATTGAACGTGAAACCTTCAATGAAATACTGTCAACATAAACTCCGAAATTGAATCTTCTATTTAAATATACTCACATAAACTTAACTGATTTAATAGAATTAATACCTGAGACTATCAAAATAGGTGACATGAATGCAGGGTGGGTCACTTCTCTAACTGCATATGGAATGAAATTAGTTTTAATCAATATAAGTATTTGCAACAAGCCATTTTTTAAATTCTGCACAAGTGTCGGTATATGAGAATAAGAGTACCAGAATGTTCATAACAAAGCAACATCCAGCTTGCAGCACAATCGTCAGTAAAATATATGAAAGTGAAATGCTTTGCAGAGTGATATATTTGTTTGGGCAGCTTATTGGTATGTTTCTGTTAATTATTCACATATGTGTGCAGTTTATTCTAATATGTGCGTAGTTTAATTGTATTATTTTATGTATAAAATCTTCTGATCCAATTTTTATTTGAAGTTAACCATTCTTGTAACTCTGAAGTTAGGAAATACAATTCAATAATTTTCTTTTGCTCTATAGTTGTGGTGGACATAGAGAATGTATGACTGTTAGAAAATATTAATTATTAAGTCACGGTTTGTGAATCTTTTCTTGAAATATTTCAAACAGGATATGGTGGTGAGAGTAACTATATAATTATAGAATAATGTAGGAATATAATTTTTGGTTTGTTAGGGAACTATCGTATTCCCTCTCACTCTTCGAATGAGCTATTTCTACTTTGACATTGTTAATTAGAAGGTTAGAAATAAATTGATGGTGTTATTCTTAAATAAGTTATATCTTAATTGCTGAGAGTAAATTGGAAACTGCCCACAGGTGTTTCGTGAATTGAGAAAATATCTTACAGGTGGACATAGAAGGAGATTAGGAAATATATCATAGTTATATGATCGTGAGTTGTATCCATGAAATATTTCACTCTTTACTTAGAAATTTACCCTGATGAAAGAGTTAGTAACTCAAGTCTTTGTCTAACTCTGGCCTCAGTAGGCAACCATCGCAACAAATATAGTAAATAAAGATTTAATTGTTTCAGAGTCGTTGCAGAATAAACGCATACGATTCACCAGAGGAGTCCGTGTTGTCACCCAGTAATTTAGACTATCGACCAATTGTCCCTATCTTGTCCAACTTCATTACTTTTCAATATCAAGTCAGTGCTAAGTTAAATATCCCTTCCTCTTCCGTGTTTAGAACATTGAGAAAAGATGAACCCTCAACATTAAATGTCGAATTACATGTTGTGAAATAATTTTGTTGAGCTCGTGCATATAGACATTGTTTGAATTATACACAAGTTTTAATTTAGCATATATTGAATTTTTTGCCTGATTACTAATTTATAATACGTTTTAGTTAATTAATTTGTGTTTCATTGCCCTTTTTACTAGGTATATAATGAATTTTGATGCTGATACTTTGAAATTTCAGAAATAAGTTACACAGTATATCAAGTACACTGAATATTAATCTCAGGAAAAAAAATAAAATGTCTAGTTAAATTACAGTTTGCCATCAATTAATTATCAGTTATCACGCTACCAATTAAATGGAATGAAATAGTCACATGTGGGTTGAATATTCTCATGTGTTTCAAGTTTGTCCACGTGTGTTTAGTTTTTTCACGTGTAGGTGTATGGTTTGTACACATTGTGTTGAATGGTTGAACCCAATGTACAACGTATTGCTTGAACAATTGTGAACGAGAAACAAATTTAGCATATCAACAGATATCATTCCCAAAACTATTAAATTATTATTGCCGTCACTATTTAGGATTTAGTATATTATTATTTGTATGAAAGTGTGTAGAAACAATTTAAATATTTAATACCTCAGAGACACCTTCCAAATACATATTTTTTTAAATTGTGAATTTCAGTGACTCGAGCCCGCTATATCAAGCTTATCATAGCACATTTGAAAGGATAAAAATAAAATAACATGTTTGACGTGACACGACCCATGATCACTGGTATAGGACCCTAACTCTCTGACGCTGATTTAGAAGGAAACATCGTAAGGGTCAGTTTGTTACGAAAAAATTAATGTGTACGGTTTACAGCTGAAAATTGAGTGTTGATATAATCTCTTAAAAATATTTAATTGATATTAACTAATTACTCTTCCATATGAAGTAGTCAACATACTTATTGTGAATATTTATTAAAGCTTCATATTTGTGTCTCGATGAATTTAGTAATTGATGCTCATTTGTTTTCATTATCTTTTATTTTGTATATTTTCTTTAATTTGTCATGGCACATGGGACAGTAGATTATAAAATAAGTAAAAATATCCCTGTTACTTCCTCGACTTAGAGAGTGGGTCATAAACCTGTTTATTTGACCGGCAAGTGCATCTTTTGATATATCTACATTCTGCAGTCTACCGTACATGACAAAATAGGGACAGGGAACGAAATGACTTTATTTTCTATTAAATATTTATGAATTACCGAATTCAATTATGAGTTAGGCCTACCTACTGAAATATTGCAGCTTGAATCAATTGTTAACAGTTTATTCTATTTGATAATGATTGACCCTACAAATATACTTAAAATCTGAAGAATAACTGTAGGTATGTTGTGGAGGGATCAATTAAAACCGGAATGGTAAATATTAAAAAAAAATTCAAGTATAATGCAAAAATGACTGATTGAAATATGTATATGTAATTATTAATTACCTTGTCTTTGTTGTTGATAATAATTATTTATTTATGCCAAAAAAAGTCTACTCAAGTAGTGGATTTTAAATAAGGGCTTGCTTAAGAATTTCTATTCATGTTATAAATCATCATTTATAACGATCAAAATTGTATCATATAGGTAGAAATTTTATCATAGAATTGAAATAGGCGGGGCTGGCCAATATTGGAACTGATATAAACTGATACTAAATGGGTTACGTTTTTTTTTTGAGAAAAGAGACCTAAGGAAATTTAGAAGATTCAGACATCGATGTATTTGATATAACTGACATGGTAAAAGTTATTGTAAACATTTTATGGTGATAATTACCTATCTCTCAAGGTTTCTTTAATGTCTACTTACCATTTTTCTATTTAGAATTTTCATATTTGTTTTTCGCTTTGATTCCATTGTGTGTTTCATTATCTCGTTATTTAGACTGGCCCCCTATACAACTATATGATCTTTATTGTAAGTTTGATAGTCCAGTAGAAGGTGGAAAATTAATCAATTCATGACACAAGAATCTTTACTTTTTTAATAGTGAAATGTGATAATATATTCTAATCCCTCTGTTTATTGTGAGACAGATTAGCATTGTAAAATATCAGAAGGTGAGGGGATGGAATACCTTTTTTGAACTTCACATTGTAGTTTATTTTCGAATAGAGTATTGTGTCTGTTACTCAATAAATATGAAATAAATATGGGTATAGATATCAATCAGATGAAGATAATATAAATTGAAGACTGTAATGTCCCCCTTCACCATGGGGTTGAGGGAGAAGATAATCATGTGATTCAATTAGCTTTTAACAAACAGTATATATTTTCATTCAGGCAGATGTTATACCCATTTCAATTACAATCTGTTTGCCTGAAACCCATATATATATTTAATTATTTGTGAGAATTCAGCAATCGAATGCAATGAGAGTTTCAAAATATTATTTAAACACTTATTAGTAATGACTCACCTTTTCATTTCCCAAATAATATCAGACTGTGTTACATCAAGTTCTATGGCATGAAGAAGCTTTGACAATGATATATTCTCTGATACACTTTCCGACTGACTCTGTGAACTCCTGTCTTGTTGAAGCTCTCTGATGATCTCACTTACGTATTTGGCTGCAAAGAACTCTTGTATAGTGCTGTGCATGAACTGATATGATGTATAAAAAGTGAATTTAAACGAGTGTTCTGGCGTTAAGATGCAAGAAAGCAAATTGGGAATATCTACATATTCAGGCATTCCCCTTATATTTTCGCATTCAGCAACCATCTTCAAATATTCTTCTTCATAAAAGTGGTATTTCTTTGCCTTGAAGAATTTAAGACAGAATTTACTCAGCACTTTAGCAACATCTACAGCTCTTCCTTTTGGGTTGTGGACATTTTCCAACTTAATCTCCATTTCACGCAGGAAACTTGTCCTAACAGCTTCGTAAGCACTTTGTTCATTCTTCATTCGAGACACCGAGTCTGGTTCATGCACGAATAAAGATATGAATATTGCCAAGAGAATTGGCGAAGAGAAAACTTCTTTAGCAGCTGCAGTTAGATTCTCAAAGCTATTCACCAGCTTGTCAGTGTCAATTGAATCATCCAACTTGTCAGCAAAATTTTTCAGGAATCTTACTTGGTCGCTCATTTCACTAATGGGTTCGATGAACATTTTTGTGCAGTTAAAATTCATTCTTTGCAACTTGTTGACGAAATTATTCCCTGCATCAACTCGGGAAGAAACAATGCAACTAGCGTTGTAATCTTTACAAAAATCTATGATGCTATCGACAAGCTGTCGACAATTGTTATTAATTTCATCGTAGCCGTCAATGAGGAATATTAAACATTTCACTATTTTGAAAGATTCGAGGATATCATCTTCAGGGGAATGAAAATTTTTAAGACAATCTCTAAGAAATTTGGCTAGATTTGCTTGTTGCTCATTTCTACACTCGATGTATATAGGGATTTTGAATTGCTCTGTTTTTTCATACTTTGGTATACTTCCATAAACTGATGTCTGTAGAATATTTTGGCACATGTTCCGCATCAGAGTTGTTTTACCCGAACCAGGGCCTCCATTTATAACTATAAACTTGTTTTGTGTGTTGTTCAAAATTTTAGTACAAGGAAATACAGTCTTGTTCATTTTATCATCGTTACCTTTTCGGTCTTCAATAGTAGATAATTTAGAGCACTGGAAAATGTCAGATGTATAATTTTTGGTCCAACTACCCGGGAGGAGAACATAGAAGTGAGGTGAATATCTCTCAAGTAGATTAGCAGGGACTTCAGATGAAATTTTTTTAGCAATATAATTTACTCTGTTTTCATAAAAGTGTGTTGTGTCACGAAGAACTTTGTCAAATTCATCATCCAAAACGTTCACCTTTCCATCAATTTCATTCTGATCTTTGCCGTAGAGTTGACCAGCAGCTATTATACATTCTCTCATCGTTTCTTTCATCTTATGAAAATTAGACTCTTTCACAGCTTCATCATATTCGTGACTCACGTCATTTCTGAAGGCTTTAATTTTTTTGAGCAGACTCTCCACAGTGTTGGGATCTTTGATTTGTTCATCATACTCTGGGGTGAAAGTTTGAGCAATTTTATCATGGCACAGTATTGGAAGAAAATCATGCAGTGCTGTTATGTCGAAGTCAGAGAAAGAACATTTTTGGAGTTTTGATTCATTTCGATCCACCCATTTTAAAAGGTTTCCTCTATATTTGTCCTTATTTTTTTCCACAATTTTCAGATAGTCGAAATGATCTTTTATACTAATTCCTTCAGGTTTAGCGAATCCCCAGTTAATTACGATTCGATACACCAGAGGTCCACAGTCGAACTTGACATGATCATTTCTTAGTAAATTCAGGTCTTCTTGTTTAATTCCAAGTGGAGACAGGCCATTTTCTGCAGACATATTTCTTGTCGGTTGCTCAGAAGTATAATCTAGTGAAAGAAATAATACAAATTAATGAATGAATACAACTATATGGTTATTTTTTCATTACCATTCAACCTGTTAAACCATTCATTGGATATCATTGATAGAGTGCTCTTAATTGCATATCTAGTGGTGGAACACTGGTGTAAGAAATTTTTCCCGTTGGTGTTTTCCTCTTGAATAGTAAATTTCTAGGTTTAAATTTGTGAGTTGAAAATGAATAATTTAAACTATGAAATAACTAATTCGAATTTATAACTTCAGATCCGACAAAATTTGACAGCTTGCATTATAGAAACCGAAATTAATTTTTCATAAATAACAGTATATTGAAAAATTCATCGTTATCGATATTTGATACCCTGATTCTAGGGTAATATTTTGACATAAATAGGGAATTTAACAAAAAACAAGCATTGTTTCAGGAAAATTCAAATTATTATAATTCAATCTTAGTGTTTATTAATGAATAATTTAATATAATAGATTTTATATATTACCTATCATAATACTGTATAATGTACAATAATTGTTTGTTCTGTTTAATTTTCCACTAGAAATCATTTGCTAGGAACGTAAGTACTTGTGAATATCTAGGTATAGGCATCCTAAAATAATACTTTAAAACTCAGTATCTTGTAAACGAAGCAGTTTTAATAATCCAGATTTCGTGAGGAAATTGTTGGTTTTATTTGAAATTCCACCCGAGAATCAGGGTATCAATAATTCGTTATCGGATCATTTTTGGACACAATGTTATGGATGAAAAAGTGTGAATTCAAGCTTTCAAATTCGGTCGGATCTGTAATGAAACACCCTGTACATTTTTCTTATAAGAAGAAAATGCAGAACCGGGCAATACTCTTTTTGTAATGTTAGAATAGAGAGATGGAAAAAACTTAAATTCAAATATTTATTAGACGGAAACCTAATTGGTAATTAATTGATACAATAATATGTTTACATTATTGTAGGCATAGTAAATAAATAGAAAGTATACTAAGTAAAAAATTTGAACATGCGAAAATACTACGAAGACGTGAATGACGTCACACATGGTGTTTCCATTTTGATAAAATAAGAACGGTGCTATTATTCAGTTAAATGTGCATTTTCATGGAAATTACCTTAAATAAAACTTCGTTTTTATGACGTTTTACACTCTTATCACTAGTAATATTCTACTTGATAGTCTTCAAATCCTTCAGTAGAGTAATCAAAGGTGACCAAAAGGTTTAAAGGGGGGGGGGGACACTCACCCCCTCACTGTGACTCTCACCACCTCACATTGTGGGGGGGTGCGTCTAATTTTCATATCAAATATTTGTTCATGATATTATAAATAAACAATGATTAGTTACGGATATGAAATGTTTCATCTCAAATCACTGTATTTTCAGAGAAAATAGGGTTTTTATTAGTTAACATACGCTTATGCGATCATCTCATAGATGGCGCTGTTTACATTATTTCCAGAACGTTCCAGAAAAATCTTCATGAACGTTTATAGAATGTCTGATTATCTTCCCAAATAAGCTATAAATTAATAAATTTGTGATTTATATACAATATACTAACAAATAAAGTATTTTTAGAGTTATAATTAATAATATTACTCGCAGATATACTAAAGTTTTTTGCACAACGTTTGTGAAATCACAGCAAGATGGCGTCAATGACTCGAGCAAAGCTTATGCTATTTGTCACTAGATGGCGCTTTTTCAAAATAAATTAAATTTTCTTTTCTTTAATAAGTTTATTTAGATGAACAGAGTATGTAATCATACATAATTAAATATGCTGATTCCATTAAAACACATATTAACAAATGTTTGATTTTACACGCACCCTCCCTTTGAGACAATTTTTCATTCATCTGCTTAAATAGGATATTTTATTGAAAATTTCATTCGTCAAAATGTGCTTAAAATAACCTTTTAAAATAGAAAATCATGTTTATATGTTAGATAAGAGTCATTTGAATATTTCATTGTAGGTACAACCGTACAATAGGTTAAGTCTGCACTTTAACTGCACAATTTTCAACTTTAAGTTTGCCGATAGGCCAACTTATAAGTACAAAGCTACCAACCTGGTACCTATAAATAAATAGTTTTCAACAAATTACATTTAAACTAGGGTAAATTACGAATTATCGGTCAGTTTCACATCTTTAGTCATATGAAAAAAACGATATTATAATTATTATTTTATTATAATTACAAATATTATATAGTTTTTTTCTTATATGACCGAAGATGTGAAACTGACCGATAATTCGTCATTTACCCTAGGAAACTTTGGAGAGAGAAAAAAATATTCATAATTTTTTGGACAGAGCCTAGCTACCTATAAAGAGTGAAATAATTTTTTTTATACATATATTATATAATTTTTTCATATAAAATATCATGTAGATAATTTTTCCTATGGAATTTATTGCATTATACCATCCATAACCCGACACAGATGGTACATTTAAAGAAAACATTACATGACACGCAAGTATTCCATGTACATTATAGGGTTAATAGTTGATTATAACTCAACTATTTTAACATGGATGTATTTTGTACAACGTAATTAAATATATAAAGGTTATCTATATACTGAAAGCTAACCAAACATATTGTTTATTGACATATTCTATCTATTTACTTGGCCACGCCTATATAATTCACACTTTTACAATTTGCTTTCATCGTTTCTGATGACTTGAATAACTTGAATAGTTGAATACGAAACTTAGTATACTTGTCTATCTATTTACTATGATTGTAGGTACTTGATCTATACCGCGCGTAGACACCTGGCCGAATGACACTTGGCCGAGAGGATATTTGGATCAAAAGACAATATACCGAAAGTAGATTTGGAAAGACTGTTATTCAATGTAAATCCTCATTAGTTATTACTAACTGCAGCCTCCTAGAGCAGGAGCCGAGGGGGGTCAGCCTAGCTGAAAAAGTTACCGATTATAAATAGTATCACAATATATGGCACCAATTGCTGACCTAGGATCTGTACGTCTGCCGGGTCTCACCTGGTGGGTGCGGCCATGGGCAGGGTTTTAATGGTAGTCAAAACTAAGCTAGATTAGCTGAAAAGGTTACCACTTGAAACTAATTGCAAAATGTCCAGCATAACCCCATGGATCATTAAATGTTACTGCCAGACGTTTTCAGTGCTGGGTTGCCCCCGCCAGACACCCAAAATTTTGACCCCAAAACTAAGCTAGATTTGTATAAAATATATAATTGAGCATTGTAATTAATATTTGAAAAATATAACTCTCATGACTAAATATCTATAATTTACAAAGTAAATATATGAGCGAGGTCTTCCGAGGTTTTCACTAGCGGAAAGTTCTGAAGATTTCGCTCAGAATTAACCTGTGTGCTACATAGCACAAGCCTATTCAGTATCGATACGGTTACCTGATGATGAACACACTCAGTGTAACTGACAGCCTCATCTCTACTTTCGTACTAATATTGTCAACTGCAGTGGTGATGAATTTATCCCATAGTATGAGCCAAACCATTCTCTCTGCTAGCTTTTCTAATACTACAAAGTTCCCGTTACCATAACCATTGGTTTGGGGAGCGGAGTACCCAGTAGATGGAACTTGTGCCTCATATCCCTTCTGGTCCACAGCATCAATAGTACAAACCCTTAGGGCTGATCCACACCATCGCTCCGGTCACGCTCCGCTCTCGCTCCAGTCACGGTCCGGTCTCATCCTTGTGCATACACATGTTCGGTCCGGTCACGGTCCGCTCTCGCTCCCGTCCCTTCCGTATCATCTGATTTTGCAGTGATTATCATTGCACTCAATTGATGGTGAACAGGATGAGAGAAAACAAAAAAGTAGATATTTTGAGTTCATCCTATGCTAAAAGACAGGAAGTGTGAAGGATATCTACTCGTTGTATTCTCATCTAATATATGTAGATGACAAAACTAAATTTTTCTATTATTTTCGCAGCAATATCGACTGATTTCGTTTCATAATTTGTTGATCTATTGTTAGCGCAGCCATCAACCGATAGCGCAACCAACCATTGATTGCTGCACGTTCGAATGATAAAGAATGTATTTAGTTTAAGCATCTAAATGGTATATCTAATAGGGATACCATCAACCGATTGTTGCGCGTTTGATTGATATAGATTTCTATAATTTCTATATCTAATTGTTACATTTCATAGGGTAATCATCAATCGATTGATGGTTACTCTATGAAATATAACAATTTTTTTGTTTAAAAAGACAATATCTTTCCATTAAAATCAAGACAATTAAATGCATAAACTAAAAAACTCCCTATCATTCGAACGCGCAGAAATCGATTGATAGGTGCGTTATTGATCGATAAATGCGATAAAATTTACCAATTAGATGCATAAGCTAAAATAATCTTATCATTCGAACGCGCAACAATCGATAGATGGTCAAATGCGCGTGACATATATATGTGTAGTAAAATTCAAGAAAAAGCACGCAAATAATAAAATTGGAGCGTGACTGGAGCGTTGCTAATACACACTGGCAGTGCCGCTCCGCTCACGGTCCGATCACGCTCCAGTCAAAATATTTTTGAATTGGATCGTGACCGGAGCGTGACTGGAGCGTGACCTGACCGGCACTGCCAGTGTGGATGCTCTACGTGAAATGCATTAAAGAATATTGGACCGGACCGTGACTGGAGCGTGACCGGAGCTATGGTGTGGATTAGCCCTTAAAATGGAGGAGTGAGAAACCCTTGGGATCCCGTGGGTGGCAGTGGATAAAAGGTACCCTACCTGGTATTCAGATGTACTACGAATGGAGTAACTGAATCCGGAGGACTATGACGGACAATGTTGCAACGGAGACTGGTAGTTTTTTTGGAGTGGCTGGAAATGTTTATACCGTAAGTGTTAACTTTGGGGGACTTCGCTCATTCTTATGACTTTTCGGTGACCTCATAATTATTTTACAAATTCATTTTATCCCACTATTTCCGCAAAACACTGCATAGTTAATACTATTATTATTACAATTCATTACGATTTATTACAATTCATTACGATTTATTACAATTCATTACGATTTATTACAATTCATTACGATTGATTACAATTCATTACGATTTATTACAATTCATTACTATTTATTACAATTCATTACTATTTATTACAATTCATTACGATTTATTACAATTCATTACGATTTATTACACTTCATTACGATTTATTCCAATTCATTACGATTTATTACAATTCATTACGGTTTATTACAATTCATTACGATTTATTACAATTCATTACTATTTATTACAATTTATTACAATTTATTACAATTTATTACAATTCATTACGATTTATTACAATTCATTACGATTTATTACAATTCATTACGATTTATTACAATTCATTACGATTTATTACAATTCATTACTATTTTTTACAATTTATTACAATTTATTACAATTCATTACGATTTAGTACAATTCATTACGATTTAGTACAATTCATTACGATTTATTACAATTCATTACGATTTAGTACAATTCATTACGATTTATTACAATTCATTACGATTTAGTACAATTCATTACGATTTATTACAATTCATTACGATTTAGTACAATTCATTACGATTTATTACAATTCATTACGATTTATTACAATTCATTACGATTTATTACAATTCATTACGATTTATTACAATTCATTACTATTTTTTACAATTTATTACAATTTATTACAATTCATTACGATTTATTACAATTCATTACGATTTAGTACAATTCATTACGATTTATTACAATTCATTACGATTTAGTACAATTCATTACGATTTATTACAATTCATTACGATTTAGTACAATTCATTACGATTTATTACAATTCATTACGATTTAGTACAATTCATTACGATTTATTACAATTCATTACGATTTATTACAATTCATTACGATATATTACAATTCATTACGATTTATTACAATTCATTACGATATATTACAATTCATTACGATTTATTATAATTCATTACGATTTATTACAATTCATTACGATTTATTATAATTCATTACGATTTATTACAATTCATTACGATTTATTACAATTCATTACTATTTTTTACAATTTATTACAATTTATTACAATTCATTACGATTTAGTACAATTCATTACGATTTAGTACAATTCATTACGATATATTACAATTCATTACGATTTATTATAATTCATTACGATTTATTACAATTCATTACGATTTATTATAATTCATTACGATTTATTACAATTCATTACGATTTATTACAATTCATTACGATTTATTACAATTCATTACGATTTATTACAATTCATTACTATTTTTTACAATTTATTACAATTTATTACAATTCATTACGATTTAGTACAATTCATTACGATTTAGTACAATTCATTACGATTTAGTACAATTCATTACGATATATTACAATTCATTACGATTTATTATAATTCATTACGATTTATTACAATTCATTACGATTTATTATAATTCATTACGATTTATTACAATTCATTACGATATATTACAATTCATTACGATTTATTATAATTCATTACGATTTATTACAATTCATTACGATATATTACAATTCATTACGATTTATTATAATTCATTACGATTTATTACAATTCATTACGATTTATTACAATTCATTACGATATATTACGATATAACCCTAATTACGCTATTACAATATAACGCTAATTATGCTTTTACGATATAATCCTAATTACGCTATTACGATATAACCCTAATTACGCTATTACGATATAACCCTAATTACGCTATTACGATATAACGCTAATTACGCTTTTACGATATAAGCCTAATTACGCTTTTACGATATAACCCTAACTACGTTGTAGAATCCTATAATAGTCTATTTAATATCTAAATCTATTTAATATCTAAAACTATTTAATATCTAAAACTATTTAATATATAAACTTATTTAATATATAAACCTATTTAATATTTTTAATTATTCATATACTTCATATATAGGCTAGGCTAGGAAGAGTTATTCTGATAACACTTTAAAAATATTAAATTGTCTAAAGAATTTGTTGGTGCAGTTCATAGTAACACTTTGATTTACTTTAATATTAAAGGTAGTTTTTTTGGTGACCGGAGATTTCGCCGTTGGAAATTTCGCCGTAGAAAATTTCGCCGTTGGAAATTTCGCCGTTAGGAAAATTCGCCGTAAGGAATATTTAAATATTCTTTAAATAATAGTATAATTAAATACATTTATTCCTATGTATGTTAATAACTATATGGAAATGATATAAACAATTATAATATGACTAAACCTATTATATTCCTATTTATTCCTCATATTACGTTAGAATCACAGCAACCAAGTTTTTGTTTATGGATTTTTATGGAGATCACATACACTCACAAGAGAGATATTTTAAATGTAGCATTCTTATCAGTGTAGTACCTTGAAATATTTGTGCCATGCACAATAATTCAGATTTCAAGAGGTAAACAGTACAATTTAATAACTAATAAATAAAAAAATAATTGTAGGTATGAAACCATCAATAACTCAGAATTGTACAATACTTAGATAAACTTTATAATAAATTCACAATATTAAAAATACAGGAACACAAACACTTTTAAGAGAAAGTGATGCAAACTAAATAGAACTAGCCAAAACACAGCTGGCTATCACTAGTGATCTTTATTGAATATTTTTTAAAAAGAAATTAGCTTCGACTATTCAGTCAACCAATCAAAACACTACGAATGTTATACAGCGACCTCTCGTGACACAAAATTATACGATTACTGATTAAAATATACATTGCATATATGAACAGTTGACATAAATTTTATGAATCTTAGTTTTTATCAGATACAATATTACATAATCACCTACAATTGATATCTACAATTATAGATTCTTATATAAGAATTCTAAAATTATCTAAAATTTTCAGTCGCATAGTTATTTAGTCAATAATTGGTTAATTTATATTAATCGATATTTCTTATCAATACTTATAGGTATTTGAATAGTTATGTCCTCTATAATTTCTTCTTCACGGCGAATTTTCCAACGGTGAATTTTCCCACGGCGAAAATTCCTAGAACCGTTTTTTTTATCCAAAAACATAAGTAGCATGACGCCATGCAGATTTAGTCTACCATTTATCATTAAATACAGTAATCATTTTTTTTAGAACAGTAACATAAATTTCCATGATAAAAATTATCAATTATTCAATAATATGGTTTACACAGATGGCTTAATAAATGTTACATTGGGTTATGCTGGACATTTTGAAATTAGCTTCAAGTGGTAACCTTTTCAGCTAATCTAGCTTAGTTTTGACTATTATTAAATCCCTGCCCATGGCCGCACACATCAGGTAAGACCCGGCAGACGTACAGATCCAAGGTCGGCAATTAGTGCCAGATATTGTGATACTATTTAAAATCGGAAACTTTTTCAGTTTGGCTGACCCCCTCTGGCCTCCCGGTCTATCCATCTAATTTGATTATTATTTTTATTTCCATGGAATTAAAAATGATTTCATAAAAAGGAAATTAAATTTTAATATATACATTGTACAATGTACATAATGTGCATCCATATTACAAACTGCATTTAATATATCAAATTCTGAAGTTTTGTTAATATATATTCCATAAAAGTCTACGACTTAAATGTTTCCAAATCATTGGGAATCGATTACTGAATTACAATTTTCACTTCCATAATTACTTTTTTTTTAAAGGCCCCCTGCCATTTATATTTTGGGATAAGACTTGAACAATAGGATCAGATGCATCGAATATTATATATACGTTTAATAAGATATTCATGTATCGCTATCAATTTGCGACAATGTTGTCCTAACTCAAAAATAAGCTATTATATAAAGTAAATAGCTAATATGCATGAGGGTTCCTATAATTACAGACAATGTCTTAAAAAGGGTCATTGAGAACAATAACTATATTTTCCGTTGTTATTTACATGCTAGAAATACTTAGAAACGTTGAAAATTACTTACTTGCACTTCTACATCACTTAATTCACTTCAGACGCTATATCACTCTTCAGAGGAATCACATTGAAATTCACAGTTTGTGACTGGAATAAGAGATAAGGATATCCTGACGCAATAAGATACGTGAACAATCACTGAGATGCTGAAAAAATAAACTACTGGATTTAAAAGTAAATACTTGTGTTCTTCTTCTCCAATCATACACTGTCACTTGTCTTGAGTTCTCTTGTTTGTTTATATAGTTATTATAACGTACTCCCCCTTCCGTATACATCAGACGTACCTCGCAGAGTCAGGGACAGTAGTGGACTGAACCACGCGGTCAGGGTTACCAGATGTGTAAAGGGAATCCTTGAAATTACTCCCAAGTTACCTGAGCAGTGGGCATTGCAAGATATTATTATCTAGGATATAATTTTTTTTGTTTATTTTCAAAATGTGAATCAAACCAATGATTGTGATTTACATAAAGAGGCTTTTAAATAATATTTGTGGAATAACAGCGTAAAATTAACGAAAGAATTATATATTCATTGAAGACGAAACTCTTTAGCTTAACCCGTTAGAACACGAATAAACAAATCTAACTGAATAATTAAAATGAATGGTTCTGTGAATGCAGCTTAGATAAATAATGATTTTAATGTATAAATAGAAGAATTATTATTTACAAAGAGGCATATATTTCAAATTTTTTGTAATATTTCAGAAATTGCTTAATTGATTTAAAAACTTTGGCAATTGAAACGTCTGAAATTCAGTGAAATACAAAGAATGTAGTACAAAGTATTGCACCTTTGTATAATGGTATTGCAACGCTGCACTCAGTGCCAATACCGGTTTGGTAAATCCTTCTACAGTGAGTACGTTCATGGTAGTACATGTAATTGTAGGTATGTTTAAAACTTTTCTGGATTGCTCATAAGTAACCATTATTAACTGTAAATAATTTATTAATGCATCGGGAATACAGACGAAATATTCGTATAACTATATCAGTAGTTTGATGATAATTCACAATTATTGATTGTAGATATTTACTCATAATTCACAATTTTAAATTTTAATTAATTAATCAAAATTCACATTTACAATTATTGATTGTAAATAATTACTTATAAATTAGAATTACAAATTTAATTTTTTACTTGTTTTCATTTATTCGCTATTCACGAATATTAATTTTAATTGATTACTCTTATATAAATATGAATTCAAAATTCTCAATTACAAATTTTATTTTTAATTAATCAAAATTCACAATTAATAATTTTATTTATTTTCTCATAAATAGATAGTCCCAATATTATTCACAATTACTAAATTGAATTGAACAGTGAACAACACTCATAAATATTTACCCAATATGTATTTACATAATTATTATTAGCAAAATTCAATATTGAGTTTACAAGATGGTCACTTTAAATTAAAATCTTATTATTAATTGAACATAATGATTTTCAACTTTATCTTTGAATATTATTTCTTAAATTAATTATAATTATTATAATAGAGTTAAAGTTAATTATTGCACTTATTATTCTAAAAAGTTCTATTAAATTCTACAAAAGGTTAAACGACTATTTTATTTATTATACACTGAAAAGGATCAGAGTAGAATTATCGCGGGTAAATTCATCAAATGATAAATTCATCAAATGGTAAATTCATCAAATGGTAAAATCATCACATGGTAAATTCATCACGTGGTAAATTTATCACATGGTAAAATCATCACGTGGTAAATTCATCACTTGGTAAATTCATCGTTTAGTAAATTCATCACTTAATTGGTAAATTCTTCGCATGGTAAATTCATCACTTGGTAAATTCATTGCATGGTAAATTCATCACATGGTAAATTCATCGTATGGTAAATTCATCACGTGGTAAATTCATCGCAAGGTAAATTCATCACTTGGTAAATTCATCGCATAGTAAATTCATCACTTGGTAAATTCATCGCAAGGTAAATTCATCACTTGGTAAATTCATCACATATTAAATTCATCACTTGGTAAATTCATCACTTGGTAAATTCATCACTTGGTAAATTCATCACTTGGTAAATTCATCACTTGGTAAATTCATCACTTGGTAAATTCATCACTTGATAAATTCATCACTTGGTAAATTCATCACTTGGTAAATTCATCACTTGGTAAATTCATCACTTGGTAAATTCATCACTTGGTAAATTCATCACTTGGTAAATTCATCACTTGGTAAATTCATCACTTGGTAAATTATATCAGTAGTTAGACTACTGAAAATATCAGTAGTTAGAATACAGTTAAAAAATGTATGGAAATATAATTTAAATAATATCTCTAAATCTCAATAGTGAATATATAACCATCATATGAATTTACCATGCGATTAATTTAAAATTATTGTATGTTATAAATATGAAGAGATAGAGCGCACCTAAGGTTAGGTTAGCGGTCAAGTTGAGCGAGTGACAGGGGGTTTATTGGAGGTTATTTTTTGTCTGGAGGTATTTGTGTCGGGGCTTTTTGTCCTGGAATTGGGACTGGCAGGTTGAAGGCCCGCACTGGAGAATGTCGTGGCACTGAAGATCTTCTTAGAGTGTATGACATGACACGTATTTCTCATTCCTGGAAAAGTTTCTTGCGAGTTCAAAACAACAAAACAAAACAATTCAAGTTTCTTTCTGCAGCCGTGGAATCCACACACCAACCAACTGGAAAGGTACTGGTCACCACCAAAGATAAAACCGTTGCTTCCACGGCGACAATAGATATATCTGATCTACAACCGTGTACAAACGAGGAGGCTTAATTTTGCATGATTCTCCATTGTGCACAATGCGTACAAACATGGTATGAAGATGACAAGTAAATAAAGAAATTGTATATTGTTATAATTCTAACTACATTAACAACGTGTATTAGAATAGTAGATAATTAAGACAGGCTCCAATATAAAACAAAATTACAATCAATAAAACTTGGACGCATTAAACTGATTTTAGATAACCCACTGATTGGAGACTAACATATATATTTCTTTGATCTCTACATATATCAAAACTTTCTTTACTACATGATAAAAATTGTCAACTCAAACTGTATTTCCCCATATCTGAATTTAAAAGAATTGTTATTGAATCTTTATTATTTAAAATAACAACAACAATAATCAGTGTTAATTTTGGAGACCTTATTTATATATGAAACCTAAATGAGGATAATTGAGATACAATATAGAAGGTAATAATTTATAATGCTAAATACAGTGTTTCATTAAAAATACTGAAAGATCACAAAATATATATTAGACAAATTACTCTCAATAAAGATTCCATTCTTCTTCTTTTTAGTTGAAGATATCGTCTCTTTAAACATTAAATATAATCAAGCAGAACAAACAATAATTTTAAACATTTAATATTAAATCAATTTAGTTAATTAATGAAATAGTAACTTCCAGGTTATATATTTTACATCAGCAAATTGTAACTTCCCTATTCAGGTTGTAGCTCTTCACCTTGTAGCTCTCACTCTGTAGACGTACAATTCTAGAAAATTCTATTGAAGAAATTCCTGAACATTTTCCATTTGGATTTCGAATTGTTTCTTTTATCTCTTTCTTCCTCTTCGCTATCTTTCTGATGGAAAAAAATTAACATTTAATCGTTTAATTTCTAGAAATTCAACAAATTTCAGACGACGTATTTCTGCCTGACAATATTAAACTTCCAAAGAAATTTTATTCAGACACAATCGAAGATCCTATTACCTAAAACAAAATGTAAAACATATTTCAGAGACACAATCATTTCAAATTTCCTAATTGGGAATTGAACCTTCAGCATTGACTTTATTATGAAATAATTTTTCCAATTTAAAATTAACAGTAATCATAAAAATATGAATTGCTCTCTACAATTATTATAATCCTTAGTTATTTTTTATCTTTGGAAAATTACTATTATCACTAGATATGTCAGATCGTTTATATTTTGACTCTCATGTGTTTAAAGTAAACCCTTTGACTAGTTTAAAGAAACTGATGTGTAGCTGATGTTTAAAATAAACAAATTTCAATTCTTCGTAGATTAGGCAAACAAATGAAAATACAGTCTAGAAATTTCTATTCACAAAAGTTCACATAAATAGAGATATTAGTATGCACTTTAGTTGCCAAATGAAAAATTCAATAAAATTGCAATTATTACATTAAATAGTCAATAAATAATTAATATCAATAAATTTGTTTCTAATCACTTCAGAGAAAATGTTTTACTTCTCTCTCACTCACCAAATAAAGGTACACATCTCTCGATTTGTCCTTATTATACCTGTAAATATATAAATGTGAAATTAAACACCTAAAATCACATTAATTAGGATTATCCCATAACGGTTTAACTGAGAAAACAGCGTAAACTGGATGTAATAAGTAATAACACATGTAGCTGGACCGCTGGTGTAAAGAAGTAGTTTGAATTCATAAATAAATGGTTAATCACCTTATCAGTAAGTTAAAACGACCAGCACGTGGTTTTAGAATATCAAAGAAAGAAAATAAACCTCACTATTATCGAATATTCCTCACTATTTAATATAATTATTTGTGTGTTCAGAAAGTCGTTTTAGGGCATATATAACCTCCAAGATATAATATAGTTATTGTTATATTGCAGAGAAATTATAAATTTTTCAAAATTATTTGACTCTCATTAAAACCTGACAAACTTTTATTGACTACTCATTATAAAATATAGTTTGAGGAGAAGCGATAGGGGGCACTTTAAGATTTTAAACTTAAGATGTTCTGAGAAAAGTTATAATTTTCAACTAGTTTCAAATCATATATTTAATCGTCCTCTACACTCTATTTTTTTAATTCACTTTTTATTAAAACTAATATTATACTGGTAATAAGACTTCAAACCATTTCAAATTTCATTCTATAGTTTTATTATAATATGTAATTTAATTTTCCTCCTTTCTTTCTTCTACTCTCTGAATTTAAAACAAAAAAAAAGTCCGAATGTCCTGTAGGCTAACACAATATTTGAATAAGTATGTATATTGTATATACGAGTCATACCTACTAGGTATTCGTACTTTTTCTTCAAATGAATCTTAGAAAGAGTTAAAGTTGAATGTGAATATTTCTTATAAAATTTATTGTGAACAGAATAATTGATCGATTTCTTTTCCGCTAACTGTGGTATGTTATGAAACGTTAACTCTACCAATTAAAAACAATTCCAGAATTTTTCCATTTAGAATGGAGAGAATTAGAATTTATTCATTTACACTCTTTGACTAAATGAATTTGTTAGTTTTATTCACATCTGTCAATTGTTATTCCATACAAAAATATTTTGAGAAAGATAAGAAAATATTTGTTTAGAAAAAATTATTCCAAACAAAATTTGTAAAAATGATTTAATGTTTTACTAACACTCACAAACCTCACTATAACTCGTCAGCATAACACTCACTCAATTGCCTCAAACTTACTCATCAACTGTCGCGAGAAAAAAAAAGTTTTCTCCCTATTATATTCCCTAGTTCATTATAGATTTCTAAACGATCACTATTAAAATTACCCTATAAATTTAGTTCTCCTTCAACTCTGATCAGATAAACACGGTTACTCTCTATGTCATAAGACCTCCCAAATTCCCGTAAGTTACTTACCTTTGATCAACATAGGAAACTATAATACCGTCATCCCAGTCTTTAAAGTTATTAAAAATATATTGTCAAACTTCATTTAGTAGTCTTAACTGGATTATACATACTGCATATATTCTCAATTCGTTTATTTACTAAGCTCGGTAATTAGGTGCATTCCCCTTAGGCATAATTTTCAGTAGTTTAATTTCGCGTTGTATTCAAGCCAAATGTTTTCTTTTAATATCCACTAGTCCTTATATTTAATAAAACGTAACTTAACTAGGTCCCCAAATTTCTTCCGATAATTATAAATTGTTTGTTAATTAAATCTATTATTTTCTCATGAAGGCTGTACTTATAGCAGCGTAAACAAAAACTGTCACGTACGATTAGTTATATAATATTTGTCTCGTTATATTTTAGTTCTTACACATATCTAGATGTTAAATTTATTTGTATAAAGTACGCAATCACATAAGAACCAACTAGGTTAATTCATAAAGACCTGACCAGTAATAATTTAAAACGTAACCTTGTATTTCCCAGACCCATTTGTTTCTTCTCAGAAGTCCATTGTATTAAGAATTTGTTTTCGTAGTTAGTTGTGTTTTGTTCTAGTTTTTCGATTTTTTCTAGCATACGTTTCCTTTGTCCTCAGGTTATGTCACGGTCATTCGAGGAATAAAAGAGAGAATTTTACGTTTTTTCCATCACCACGTCAATAACGGGAATCTGAACACGTCTACAGATGTCATAGCACTGAGTACATATTGGGTGAAAGCAAAGTTATACCTCCAAAACGAGAAAGTTTGAATACACTAGACCAACATGCACCGTACACCAAGAAAACCTCAGCCTTCTCGGATGGTTTTGCAGGAGAATGAGCAATTCCATCGAAACAAACTAGAGGAAGCAATCCTCGCTACAACTGCTGATGTGGTACACGATAACGAGGACTCCGTACTCAAAACCACAGAAAGGCTAAAGGCTTGTTTATCTGCATACGAGGAGGCAAGCCGAGAACTCACAAAGTGGCTGAGGACACACGGACATATAGCTGAGACCCGTAACCTACGACGGGAACGTCATAAATTGATCTATTCTGAAGGAAAAGAGTGTATCGAAGATCTCAACGATATGTTAAAGAGTCTTGACCTTGAATGCGTGTCCAATGTGGGCACCGCAAGTGTGTTATCCGAAAATTTTCTCCCTCTCACCAGTCAATTACCACCTACCCTCTCATCTTCTACAAATGTAACTACTCAGGCTTCCCAGTTTCCCCAAGCTACCTCGACTCGGCCTCCCGAAGCTACCTCGACTCGGCCTCCCGAAGCTACCTCGACTCAGGCCCCCCAGGCTACAATGACCTATGCCCTCCAGTTTCCCCAGGTTACAATGACCCAGGCCCTTAATTCTCCCCAAGTTACAGCGACTCAGGCTTCCGTTTCCCAGGTTCCTCAAGCAACAGAAACCCTGTCTCACCAGCTTCCTCAAGCAACAGCGACTCACGCTCCCCGGATTGCTGAAACTACAACGACCCAAGCTCCAACCGCTCAGTTCCCCCAAGCTCCAACCGCTCAGTTCCCCCAAGCTCCAATGGCTCAGTTCCCCCAAGCTCCAATGGCTCAGTTCCCCCAAGCTCCAATGGCTCAGTTCCCCCAAGCTCCAATGGCTCAGTTCCCCCAAGCTCCAATGGCTCAGTTCCCCCAAGCTCCAATGGCTCAGTTCCCCCAAGCTCCAATGGCTCAGTTCCCCCAAGCTCCAACGGCTCAGTTTCCTCAGACTCTAAGAGCTCATGTTCCCCAAGCACCAGAAATACAGGCTACCCAGCTTCCACATGCTCAAGCGGGTCAGGTTCCCCATTTACCCCAAATTCCAGCGATTCCGGTTCCCAATATCCCTAATTCTCTATGCACAATTGATGGGGAATACCAACACTTACGTCCTCATAACGGCGTAAACCCAAGCTATCAATTTCCAGTTCATCTGACACAACCAATTCGTAACATATCACGTCCCATGTTTTCTCGTGGTGACCAATCTCGAACCACAGATCACCAACCTATAATGCAAAACCTTGAAAGACTAGATGCTAGTACCCGACATCTCGTAAAGCAGGACCTTTTGCGTGGTAGCTCCTCCAAATTTGAAGGTAATGCACAACAGTTTCTTTCATGGAGCAACAATTTGCGAAGAAGACTGTATGAGTGCGAAGCAGACAGTATGGATGCCATTCAAATCATCCTGGCTAATACTGAAAGTCGCCCCAAAACTATGGTACAAAACTTCATTTCTGCTGGGATAGCTGATCCCGACACAACTCTGCACGATATATGGGAAAATTTGGAGAGAAGGTTCGCTACACCCAACCGCATCGCAGACGAACTCATCCGCAGATTGAACAACATTCCACCCATTAGAAACAGTTACGAAACACATAAATTGGAAGATTTGATGGACCTATGCAAGATAATTTATAGTAACATGGTGAATTGTCCTGAGTTGGGTATATATAATTTGAGTCACGGGATGAAGTCAGTGTGGGAAAGATTACCTGAGGGGTTCCAGTCAAAATGGCGTTCACGTTTTCTGGAACATGAAGAGCAGACAGGTATCTCACCGGATTTTGGACTATTCATTGAGTTCTTTGGGAGATTTTTGAGGGATGTTAGTCACCCCTCTTTCTTACATAATACCAAACCCTCCTATAATAAGAGTATTAAAACATTGATCACCGCCAACGAAGTTCTTCAAGAGAAGGAGAAACCCATCATCTTTTGCGACTTCCATAACTCACAAGGACACTCTATTGCGGAATGTAAAGCCTTCACTAGACTTGCTTATGCTGACCGTAAACAGTTCGTCTTCAGAAATGGGTTGTGTTATCTGTGCCTGGAAAAGCACCTTGCCAAGGTATGTACGAACAGAGACGACCTCGAGTGTGGAAGATGCAAACAAGCTCACGTTACTGCAATGCATAATGATAAATATGGTAGATCGATTGGTGAAAGAACTTATAATTCTACCTACGATGTCTCTCCCCATGAAACTGATGAACACAAAGGTTCGTTTATGGCTAGGAACTCTTGTACCTTGTTGTGTGGCTCTGAGAGCCTATTCAAAATATGTACAAAAACGGTCCCTGTTGAAATAGCTGTGAGTGGTCAGTCTCAAACTATGCGATGCTTGTGTATCCTCGATGAGCAGAGCAATGCATCATTTTGTGATCCGAAGATAGCGTCGTTCTTCAATGCTGTCCCTGAAGAAATCGATTATATCCTATCAACATTGACTGGCAAACAAACTTTGACTGGCTCACTCGTGTCCAATTTGTTTGTCAGAGGAGTCCAGGAAGAACACTGGCTCAAACTTCCAAAGCTCATCACTCATCCTGACCTCCCCAATAACAGACATGAGGTAGCTACTCCTAGAATTGTGTCGTCCCATCCACACATTAAAAGGTTCTCCAAACGTTTCCCTCAAATACTAGATACTGATGAAGTACTCATGCTGCTTGGTGCCGATGCAGGCGAATTTATGCGCACAAAGACCCATGGATCCCACGCACCATTTGTTCACCAAACCCCTATAGGTTTCGCTTTAGTTGGTCCTGTTTGTTGTACCAGCTCTGAAAACTCAGGGACTCCCGTCGAATTTACCGCTTTACGAACTTCTGTTATTCCTTGTGAGCACTCCACTTCGAAATTCATTTTCTCCCCCGATAGCTGCATCCAACGAGATATTTCAGATTCACCGTTTACAATAAAACTTGATGATGATCTGCTGGGGGATTCACAGGAAGACAGGAAGTTCAAACAATTGATGGAACGAGAAATATCCGTCAACGAGAAGGGGAACCTTCAACTTCCCTTGCCGTTAAGGGAGGACGTAGTGTTATCAAATAACCAAGCAGCTGTTTTTCATAGAACTAGAAATACCCTTGATCGTCTCACTCGCTCTACTGTTAAGCTGGAAGCTTCGTTGAGAGTGATGGGAGAGTACTTATCTGCCGGTCATGTTGAACAAGTACCACCCGGAAACGCTTCTTTAAACCCTTATTACATTCCTATATTCCCAATATATAATGAAGCGAAGCAAAAAACACGATTGGTTTTTGATTCGTCCGCCAAGTACAAGGGAGTAAGTCTCAATCAGGCCCTGATGCAAGGTCCTGATCTGAACAACTCATTGTTGGGAGTACTTCTCAGGTTCCGCCTGGGCGAAGTAGCAGTGAACGCAGATATCGAAAAAATGTTCCATGCGTTTTATGTCGACCCAAAGCATATAGATAAGTTAAGGTTCTATTGGTTCCGTAATAACAACCCTCAGGAAGATATTGTTCCTTACCGAGCATTAGTACATATATTCGGAAACAAACCATCGCCTGCTATAGCAAGTTTTGCCCTCAGATACACTACACTTTCTTCAGGAATCAAGGATGTGTCAGATGTGAGCGACTTCATTTCTAACCATTTCTATGTGGACGATGCTCTTTATAGCACGGACTCTGTTCCCAAAGCTATAAAAATATTACGCCTAGCAACTGAAACTCTTTCAAAGTACAATATTCGACTGCATAAAATTATGTCGTCCCATGAAGAGGTCTTGCAAGCCTTCCCTGAATCGGAACTAGCTGATACGTCGCCTGAGTTGAAGATTTCATCGAGCGAACCCTTGAATAAGACCCTAGGTATTGTGTGGTCTCCCGGTCAAGATACTCTATCATTATCTCCGAACATACCAGACAGACCCTTTACGAAAAGAGGAATTCTTGCAGTCACCAGTTCAGTATATGACCCGTTGGGACTCGTTAGTCCCATTACATTGAGAGGAAGGTTACTACAACGGAAAATTATTCCAGCAAAACACCAACTTATACCAGATGTGGCAGCTTGTGACTGGGATGATCCATTGCCTGAAAGATATCTTACCGAGTGGAAGTTGTGGATGGATGACCTAAAAGAAACCGTTAACCTTCAAATGCGACGGTGCTACAAGCCAGCTAACTTCGGTGAAGTATTGCAGTCGGAAATTCACTGTTTTTGTGACGCATCGGATGAAGCAATCGGATACGTGATGTATCTGAGACAAATTAACAGGAATCACGACATATGTGTTGGCTTTCTTTTCGCAGCCTCAAAGGTAGCTCCACGAGCAGCGGGTACAATTCCAAGGCTGGAACTTTGTGCCGCGACTGAGGCGTCAAAGGCTGCAACTAAAATCATGATGGAATTGAACGTCTCCATCAGTTCCTGCCAGTTTTATACCGACAGCGAAATAGTTCTTGGATTCATCAATAATTCCACTAAACGTTTTGTAAGATACGTATCACGAAGGGTCGATGAAATTCTAAACGTTACTGATAAGTCACAGTGGCACCATATCGCAGGTCTGGTGAATGTTGGTGATTTGGCATCTCGCCCTCAGTCCATTCGGACTTTGTTGGACTCAAATTGGCTAACTGGCCCAAATTTCCTACTGGAGGAACTTCCAATCGAGAACAAACCCCTTTCACTCTGTTCTGTGGACCTTCCAGAGTTAAAAAGTAACAAAACTGAAAAGAAACCTGTGATTGAGCACGATCTCTCCATCGAAGAGTTTTTGTGCTCACGTACCAACTCTTGGTATAGAGTACGTAGGATTTTTGCAATAGTTCTGAAATTCGTTCACCTTTCGAGGTTATGTGAGAAGCAATCTGAACAATGTGCAACGTGCGACCTAGATATGGATAAAGTCACATGGCGCTTTATAAGGTTCGCACAATCAGTCTTCGCAGCAGAGAAAGCGAAACTTGGTCAATTCCAGACGCTTTCTGACAAGGACCCCCTCTCAAGTCTGAATCCATTCATAGACGATGAAGGTATCCTCAGAGTTGGAGGACGTTTACGAAACAGTCGTTTTCCAGCAGATGTAAGACACCCTATTCTCCTTCCCTCAAAACATGTCATTACTGCAATGATAATAGAAGATGCGCACGATCAAGTCAAACACCAAGGACGCTATCTGACCCTTGGGAATTTGCGTCAAAATGGATATCACGTTCTGAAGGCGAATACGGTGGTGAGGAAATACATCAGTGATTGTGTTATTTGCCGTAGACTCAGAGGTCAATTTCGAGGTCAACTTATGGCTGATCTCCCAGCTGACAGACTCGAAGAAACGCCACCCTTCACTAATGTGGGTCTCGACGTATTTGGACCGTATAACGTTCACGATGGCAAGAGTACCCGAAGTCACAACTCTACAAAAAAAGCGTGGGGATTAATAATCACATGTCTAGTAAGTCGTGCTGTTCATATCGAACTGCTGCCGTACATGGATACTTCAAGTATGCAGCTAGCCCTAAGACGTTTTTTTGCTGTACGGGGAACTTGCAAAATAATCAGGAGTGACCAAGGAACAAATCTTACTGGTACCCGAAATCAATTATTGGATATGAACCAGCTCCAGATCGGAGCTCTGAAACACGGTATTAAATGGGAACTGATCCCGCCTGGTGCAAGCAGTTGGGGAGGTGTATGGGAAAGGAAGATTGGGGCAATCAAACGCATCCTTGAGTATTGTTTACTTACAGCGGGTAAATCTACACTCTCCAGAGACGAGCTAAACACCTATCTACAGGAATGTGGCTCCATAGTCAATAATACTCCTCTATGGGAGTGTTCCTCTATGCCGGATGACCCTGCACCTATATCACCAGCCCATCTCCTGACACTCAGAGATTCACCAAATCCAGCCTCCCCAGAAATGTTCACCAAGGATGATCTTTCACGATACGGTGCTAATAGATGGCGTAGAATTGGGTATTTGTGTGACGAATTTTGGCGAAGATGGAGGCAGCATTACATCACTAATTTGCTAAAGAGACCCCAATGGAAAACTATAAATTCAGATGTTAAATTGGGTGATATTGTACTGGTGAGAAACCAGAATAAAAGGAATGACTGGCCCGTAGGTCGGGTTTTCAAACTGCGAAGAAGTAAAGATGACCTTGTTCGGTCTGTCGTGATCAAATTGGCCGCAAAATCTGGCCAAAGTCGTTACCTCGAACGTTGTATCAGAGATACTATATTACTGATGCCTGCTTCGACTGATCCTCATTCTTAGAGCTACACTTAGTCACTTTCTGAGGGGGAGTGTCGCGAGAAAAAAAAAGTTTTCTCCCTATTATATTCCCTAGTTCATTATAGATTTCTAAACGATCACTATTAAAATTACCCTATAAATTTAGTTCTCCTTCAACTCTGATCAGATAAACACGGTTACTCTCTATGTCATAAGACCTCCCAAATTCCCGTAAGTTACTTACCTTTGATCAACATAGGAAACTATAATACCGTCATCCCAGTCTTTAAAGTTATTAAAAATATATTGTCAAACTTCATTTAGTAGTCTTAACTGGATTATACATACTGCATATATTCTCAATTCGTTTATTTACTAAGCTCGGTAATTAGGTGCATTCCCCTTAGGCATAATTTTCAGTAGTTTAATTTCGCGTTGTATTCAAGCCAAATGTTTTCTTTTAATATCCACTAGTCCTTATATTTAATAAAACGTAACTTAACTAGGTCCCCAAATTTCTTCCGATAATTATAAATTGTTTGTTAATTAAATCTATTATTTTCTCATGAAGGCTGTACTTATAGCAGCGTAAACAAAAACTGTCACGTACGATTAGTTATATAATATTTGTCTCGTTATATTTTAGTTCTTACATATCTAGATGTTAAATTTATTTGTATAAAGTACGCAATCACATAAGAACCAACTAGGTTAATTCATAAAGACCTGACCAGTAATAATTTAAAACGTAACCTTGTATTTCCCAGACCCATTTGTTTCTTCTCAGAAGTCCATTGTATTAAGAATTTGTTTTCGTAGTTAGTTGTGTTTTGTTCTAGTTTTTCGATTTTTTCTAGCATACGTTTCCTTTGTCCTCAGGTTATGTCACGGTCATTCGAGGAATAAAAGAGAGAATTTTACGTTTTTTCCATCACCACGTCATCAACCACTCACTAACTCACCAGCCTCTTACTAACTCACCACCTGCACACTCACTCACCTCTTTGTCTGACTTTCAGTTAATTCTCCCTCTTTTGTTCTTATTTTCTCTGTGTGTAACAGCTTCAGCAGATCATTGACGTCACTGTCTCTTAGATGACATCGATGTAAGTATATAGACCAGAATCTGAAAAATATTAAACTTATTAGTGTGGGAGAAAAGAACGACCATAAGTCCCAATAATAGAGTTAAAGTTCAATGTTAGGATGAAATATAGTTATGACTTTTAGGCAACTTTTCATATTATTAGTGATTTATAAGTGATTGATTCCCACTTCATCTGTTAGTTCCATATAATTATATCAAATAAAATTCTCCAAATTTTATAGTTTTAATTTGAATGCATAGAAAACAAATATTTAATTAATTATTATATTGACAATTACAAATTAGTAAAGAATTATCATTATTATATCATATTAATAACTCACCTAGTTTAATTAAAGATTAGGACGTGTTTTATGAATTGAATGTTTATTATATTATTTATCACAGAATTAGGAAGTTAGCTTATTTATCACGTTATTAATCAAGTTACATTAATCATCACTCAATAAATAAGTTATGTTATTCAATGCGTAATTCAAATGTGACATCAATAATTATTTAATTCATGAACTGAGTCATAACTAAACAAACATATTTTGACAAAATTCAAAATTAATTCAAATATCAGTTGCAAAATTTCAGTTGTCAAAATTGTATATTCAATCAATTTAACTTAATATCGCTTTTCTTATCTCAATCCATTAAATTGCAAGTTTAATATCACTCACTCTTTTGATTTAGGACACAAATACTTTATCATTTTGCAGACACTTTCTTTTCCATCAGCAGGTATGTTTTCGACAGTCAGTTCGGTAGCCCAACTGACTTGATTACTCCCAGTACTGGGGCAGTCATCGCTGTATTTAACCCTCAGATCTGCAAATACATTGAATATACGTATAACTAAATAAATATTAATAAAACATTTGAAATAGTAATGGTCAGATAAAGTAGTAAGTGTGAATTGTGTAATAACAGTTGTAGTGCTGACTGATCAGTGATCACTAGCTTAATTAGATATTCACACACTTGAATAACTTTGAAATTTACTAAAAAAATATTTAATTTGAAATCAATTTATATGAAAGTTCAATCTATATTATATTTAGTTTCATATTCTCAATGTCTTTAACAATATTTATTTTACAATCTTCTAATTGTGTCTGTAGTGAATGATATTGAATAATATGTAAAGAAAATTGGTATAATGAAATAGTTGCCTTGCTTTATTTCACAATCAGTAAAATTTAACCAGTAGTTATTTTCAGTATTTGCGAGAAAATTGATGGTTTACCACCATTTCATTTCGTTAATTCTAAATAATGAACAAAATTATAATTTTGTAATTTTCTATTATTTGAAGCATGAGTTATAGTTTATATACTCCAATTAACAATTAACAACCAAATTTAATTGGTGAATTTAATTGACTTGTATTTGCAATATTTCAGTTTGTAATATTTCAAAGATCCGCTTTTACCATTCACAACACTATTGTAATTATTTTAAACCATTTATTCTCGTGAATACACGTTTTTTATCTAGTTGACGGAGAAAATATTCAACATACATCTGAAACTATAACTAAACTATTTCAGGGATATAGAATAACGAGTTTATTACCACAACAACTCTCTCACTAAAAAAAAATCATTAAGAAAAATTAATAGATTAAATGAATATTATTTTTTTATTACAGGCTGTTTCATTCCATATCCGAAAAAATTCGGCGCTTGCATAAAAACCCACAGATCATATTTTTCAGGATTATAAAGTGTCCAAAAATTCTTCGTTATCGAGATATTGAAACCAAGATTTTAGGCTAATTTTATAAATTTATATGGAATTTCACTTTGATAACCTAAATTATCAATACTGAGCTTTGAAGTTATAAAATGACTTCTACATACATATTCACAAGTACTTTTGTTCCTAACAGATCGTTATCAGTGAAAAAAAAATATATTTTAAACTTTAGTTCTAGGTATATACAACCCCAGTAAATTCCACCCCGCTATACGTATACCCCCCGGTATATTCCACCCTAGGCATATATTGAAAAGCTTATGCATTCAGAATATCTACTCAGTGAATGTAGTCACTAACCTAGACATGTGACTACAAAAAATAAAAGCACCAGTTGCTGGTCTCATGGATAGAAGAGGAAAATGAAGAGGTAATAGTAATTGAAGCCAGCGAGTCTAACCAAAATGAAATCTAAAACCTCGCAGTTGTATTATAATTAGAGGTTTAACATCTGTTTCGGAAACAAAGATCATATAGCTGATGACATAAGGATATTACATGTAATTTAATGATTGGAAGGAGCTGTCAGAAAGGTAATTGGCTCCATGATCTAACTAACCTACCACCTATCAGTGACAAATAAAGCCTACGAGCCTACTTAACACAAAATCAAAGACATCATAGTTGAAGAGCATAAACATAGCGCTATACTCTAAAACTGCAAGTAGCGGTTGAAGAATGATAAACATGGAAAAAGAAAAACACATATTCCAAATAACAACAGTTTGGGAAGACAACCCCCTTCTCTTTCATTCACTAAAGACAGCTTCAGGATAGATTTAACTGATAAAGTGCGTTCAAACAATCTTTGTTTATGCTTTTCTATATCATGTATTTTGAAAAATAAAGATATTTTGATTGACCCAATGACCAACATAAGAATAAATTTGATATAAAGAAAATTCAAATTACTTGGTATTATACTAAATATCAATAAATGATTAATATTAATAACTAACCAAACCTAACCTGTAAAGTGGGGAGGAACTTACCGGGGTTGAATATACATATGGTGGAATTTACCGGGGTGCAATATACCGGTCACCCATACTTTAGTACCTAGTATCTGACACCTCATCTGAAGATACTCCTGCATGTGAAAACAAACTTTTCTTGAAAACTAAGCAGTTTTAGATATTTTAGGTTTTAGTGAAAGAGTATTTGTTGTATATGTTATTCTCAATGAATGCCAAATATAAATTCTGTCGTATCTGGAATGAAACAAACTGCATATTTAGAATAACAGTTTGTTTTTCAATAATAACACTCACAATGGATTCTTTTGTGATTCTTTAAGGCAGCAAAGCTAATGTTAGAGACTGACGGAGTGCTAATTTTCAGCATGGCAACTCTGGCAACTTTTACCACACTGGAGAGATGTTCTTCTGCAGTAATGCAAGCTGTGAATCCAGTTACCTTACATCTGATATTATTATGGAGAAGAAAATGAAAAAAATTATTAAGAAACTAATTCTAAGTTTATGGGTTTGTTATGGGTTTCATTTGGTATCAATTATTTTTTATATAATGTGAATCTTGAAGTAGATAGTGTGCACAATTGCTTATAATTTCTTACAACTAGAAAGTTAATTTACTAAAACAGAAATTGATCAAATTGAGAGAAATTTAAAATCATGATTTATTTTTTCGATATCATTCATCATAACTCTGCTGAAATCTATAAAATAACATTGCGATAATAAAAAGAACTAACTTGCTACTCTTGAGATGCGTGTAGAATTCTCCTTCCAGTGATTGGTAATTCATGAAACTATGATACAAATGAAGCTCAATTTCACTGTCATCTCCCAAAACTTTCAGCAAATTTATTATTTGCTGACTATTTGTAACTTCGAAAGTATCGACGTTTATCTTAACTCCAATTTTCAATTTTTGTATCACTTCAGTCATGGGTTTGATGTGTCTGTGGTACTTCAAGGTATACTCTTTCCAGCCTACCAGGCAGTCAGACACAATGCTGATGATGTCTGCATTGCTATCTGATGACAGAATGAGATCTAAAAGATAGGCAAGAGTAGGAGAATAATCCTTTGGTCCATAGTATTTCTTCAACAGTTGAGTGAAAGTGCTGCTGTACTTTGGTAGCTCTCCATTGTTTAAGGTTTCCAACATCAGAAATTTGATGATATTGCCATACCTGTTGAGAATAAAACAAACACAATTATTTTATTTGTATTTCAGATTAACATTTGTGGAAATGAGTGTTAAGTCTATTATCTAAAAAGTCCCTTCACGTGTGGCTTGCGTAATTAGTTGAACAATACTGAATCAGCAAATAACATTACACAAACGCATTTTAATTAAAAAATAAAATCAATTAAATCTTCTGACGGAAGTCGATCCCTCCTCTCAACCAATACAAGATGGAAAAAAAGTGTGAACTATAATTTCAGAATGAATATTTCTATACATTTATTCACAAAACTCTGATATATTCATTTCTTATAAATATTGATAGTTTCATGCATCCTGTTTTATTAACTAGAAACCAAACTCTCAGAATGTTTGTTAAATACCATCTGGTAATATGTATGTTGTATATAATATATGTCTGATGTCTGATGTATACCTAGGAGCTCGTTCCTTTGAGCAAATTTCCACAGGAAAATATCATTAACTTTATTTTCTATCCGATATGGAAGTTATCCTTTCATATTTTCACAGATGATTTTATATGATTTGTTATAAATAAATAATAGATGGTAAGGTATAATGAGTCCACATTGAAATATTTTTAGAGTGGGTTAGTGTATATTCTAGTGTCAAACAACAAAACCTCCTCGCACCTAGAGCCTCGACCGTCCATATATAGCGTTAATACCTATCTATGTCATCTTGTGTGGTAATTACTTAACACTTGTTTCTTATTTCTGCCTGTTATTTTTCTCTATAAATCGATCATTATTTTTTTGTTGTTTCTACTAATGAATGTGTAATTAGAATTAAAATATGGTGAGTGAAATTAAATCTTTTTTTATTGTCAAAAGAATTCATGTGTCGCATATGATAATTGAAGATAAAGTGTCAGTTTTTGGTTTAATTTATTATGAGTGTGTTTCAAATAATGATTATTGTTATTACTATCATTCAATTCATGAAGAACATGCAAATTTAAAGGACGATCATAGAGATAAACATATACCCTTTTTATTTTAACTCCCTGATCACTCATTTATCGGGAAAAAGTGGTGGAATCCTGTGCCTAATATGGCTTTAATTAAATTTACCACTTATTTAAAACAAGTGTTAACTTTAATTAATAGAAACAGAATAAATAATTAATGGAATAAATGGAATAAATAATTTTCTACCTCCTGTAGAAAATATCTAAGATAGCCAGGTACTTATAAATTTTAGTAAGGGTTTAACATCTGTTTCGGTGCCAAAGGCAATATCGCAGACATCAAAAGGATATGAAATACACGGGACTGGAAGATGCAATTATAAAGAAAGTGGCTCCATGAATAAAGTCACGTACCACAGTCGGTGAAAAGCTCTTGGATGCACAAAAGCTACTATGTGAATGCAATCACTTATCAAGGAGGAAAACGAACAAGAGGAGAATGAACAGGTTGTGGAAAGTGAAACCTACGTGCCTACCTACCTAAAAATCTGAGACCTAGTACTTGACTAGCATAACCCTATATCCCTAAAACTGCAACTAGCGGTAAATAATGATTAATATTGTAAAAATTAATACAATATATATCCTGTTACTAATAGAGTTAAGGACGCACCAATGTAAATTTATACGATTCATGAACAGTTTCTAATTACCACCAAATAACATTGGTTAATGCCAATGATATATTTAAAGATATTATGCTATGATATACCATAACGAATAACTAAAAGCAACTAAAATATCACAACCACCCACACGCTACTAAGACTAGTCAGTTATACATATTTCAAATATGCAGCCCTATTTAAATAGAAATAAGCAATCGATTGCAATAAAAGTTTTAAAAGTTACATGATTAATTTTGATAATTCACCTTTTTATTTCCCTTTTAATGTCCCTCTGAGATGCATCAAGTTCCATGATCTGAAGAAGCATTGAGAGTTGTGCATCCTCTGATTGAATGTGTGAACTTCTGCTCTCTTGAAGTTTTTTGAGGCTCTCGCTTACGTATTTGGCTGCAAAGAACTCTTGCATAGTGCAATGCCTGAACTGGTAAGATGTATCATACGAGAACTTAAACGAATGCTCTGGTGTTAGGATGCAAGAAAGCAAACTGGGAATACTTACGTTTGAAGGTATTCCTCTTATTTTCTCGCATTCAGTAACTATCTTCAAATAATCCGTTCCATCAAGGAAGTATTTCTTAGCCCTAAATAGTTTAATACATAATTTACTAAGCACATCTGCAACCTCTTTAGCTCTTCCTTTTGGGTTATGAACATCTCTCAAAATTCTTTCCATTTCACTTAGCAAATTAGTAAAAACTGCTTTGATAGCACTTTGTTCATCTTTCATTTGAAAAATTGAGTCTGGTTCATGCACGAACAGCGAGATGAATAATATCAAAAGAATTGGAGATGAAAAAAATTCAATAACAGCTTCAGATAGATTCTCGAAGTTATTCACCAGCTTGTCAGTGTCAATGAGTTCATCTATCTTTTCAGCATAACTTCTCAAAAAGGTCACTTTGTCGCTCACACTGCTGATGGGTTTGATGAAATATTTTCTGCAGTTCAATTTCCTTTCTTGCAGCTCTCTGAAGAAATTATTCCCTGCCTCAACTTGTGAAGAAACAATGCAACTACCATTGTAATCTAAGCAGAAATCGACGATGCTATCCAAAAGCTGTCGACAATTGTTATTGATTTTGTCGTAGCCGTCAATGAAAAATACTGAACCTTCCAATATTTTGAAGGCTTCGTAGATGTCATCTTCAGGGAAATGAAAATATTCGAGGTATTCTTTAAGATATTTGGAAAGATTTGGCTGTTGCTCACTTTTGCAATCGATGAATATAGGGATTTTGAATTGCTCAATTTTTTCATAACTAGGTGTACAACCATGAACCAATGTTTGAAGAATATCTTGGAACATATTCCGCATCAGCGTTGTTTTGCCTGAACCAGGACCTCCATTAATAACTATAAACTTTTCATGTTTGTTGTTAAATATTTCGGTACAAGGAAAAGCAGTTGTGTTATCTTTAGTTTTACCACCTTCGATTTCAATAGTTAGAGCTAAGTTTGAGCACTGGAATATTTCAGGGGTATCATTTCTTATCCAACGACCTGGCAGATGGACGTAGAAGTATGATGAGTACCTCTTTAGCATGTTTGACGGTACTTCAATTGAAATTTTTTGAGCAATGCACTTCACTCTGCTTTTATATAAGTGTGTAGTTTTATGAAGAACTCTGTTGAACTCATCATCCAATTTTTTTTACTTTTTCATCAATATCAGTTTGATCTTTGCCGTAAAGTTTGCCAGCAGTGCTGATACATTCTATCATTGTTTCTCTCATATGATCAATACGAGACTCTTCAAAAGCTTCAACACTCACGTCATTTCTGAATGCTTTGATTTTTCTGAGTAGACTCTCCACAGACTTGGGATTTCTGGTTTGTTTATGATACTCTTCTTTTCCAGTTTGAGCAATTTTATCATAGCAGAGAATTGGGAGGACATGATGCAGTGATGTTATGTCGAAGTCACAGAAAGAATCTCTAGAGATTATGAATTCATTAATATCCATCCAATCTTTGAGGTTAACATTACATTTCTCTTTTATTTTTTCTTCAATTTTCAGATAATTTATATGATCTTTGATTTTCCTACCATCAGGTAAAGCGAATCCCCAGTGAATTATGGTCCGATAGACAAGAGGTCCACAGAACTTGACCTGATCATTTCTCATTATTTCGAGATCTTCTTCTTTAATTCCAAGCGGATAAATATCTTTTACCGCAGACATTTTTCTGATCAGTTATTCTGAAGTACAATATACTGAAAACGAAAATAGCAAATTAGTGAATAAATACCAACCATTGGGCTATTTATTGAATAGTTTTATTCAGCTACTGAGAGTTTCGATGAACAATATTTTTTTCTTACCTAGAAGTATTCTGCTGTTGGTATTTTGTTTTAAAATTCATTCATTTAAATACAATAATATTCCTTTCATCAAAAGTTAATAGTCTGTATTTTAACCCTCGAACACGAACCTTGAGTGATTTTGAAAGGTTGACAAAAGCCCACACGACAAAATCCCTAGCGTCAAAAGCCCATGCGACAAAAGCCCCCAACAACAAAAGCACACTCCGACAAAAACCCACATCGACATAATTTCACACAATCAAAAGCCCACAGCGACATAAACCCACATCGACAAAAGCCCACAGAGACAAAAGCCAAAACACCGACGGAAGCTTATCAATGGTATCAAAATATTGCTTTGTCAAATAATTGCAACGTAACAAATCAGAATAATTAGAATAAACTCTGTATTCAGGACATCAACAACCATACTAATTGAATAATTAACATGTATAAGGGGTATACACAATTGTAGCCAAATAAAGTATTTACAATTTACTTGGCTATAGAATGTAAGACTATAGCTAGCAAAGTCTACAGAGGTTGATGTTTGTCCTTTCGATCAGTTATCACACATGAAAACTGAACAAGACGTATGCTGGTTATCTGCCGTCTGACTAAATGTTCCAATATATACTAAAATTCTAGTACATAAATTAAAGTGTTTTGAAATTAACTTCTGCGATAACAGCGTTCCTAAATTTGGTACATAATATAAATTTACAATGTTTCCGTATAGAAAGAAAACTGTTAAATTGTTATCTTCTGACTTCCTTCGTTCCAATTTTACAACTATGGAATATTCTTAATGCAGGAATACTAATTTTGTTTTCGTCGGTGTGGGCTTTTCTCGGTGTGAGCTTATGTCGGTGTGGGCTTTTGTCTTTGTGGGCATTTGTCGATGAGGGATTTTGTCTGTGTTGGCTTAAGTCTGTGTGTGCTTTTATAGGTGTGGGCTTTTATAGGTGTGGGCTTTTGTCGCGTGGGCTTTTTGACGCTAGGGATTTTGTCGTGTTGGTTTTTGTCGTAGTCCCGGGGATTCCATCTAACGCAAATTGCAGCCCCGTGATTACTGCAAAACTCATATGACAGACATATCAAGGTTCTATAAAAACTACCTATTAGGTCAGCTTTCAATATGGAGTAAAGAGGACTGTACGACTGTACGTACATGTGAGTGAGCTCGCTCTCTTGAATTTGGGTTATTTCCACTATATTAGTAAATTTGCACTACATAGAAACCAGAATTTTCATTACCTCTTTAGTTGAATGTTCCATCATCTATGTCAAATGAATATATTCAGCCTTGAGCTATCAGTTATCACAATTAGTATAATCGTAAATAGGCATCAATTTTCATTGGTTCAATTGTGAGATAAAAGGTAGATTTTTCCTATAGTTGTAAATTTGAACCTTTAAAAGCATAAGGAAACATTGTTTTCATAATTATATTAAATCTCCATTAAATTTCAGTGTTTTATATTTGATTGTGTTATAGCGTTCAAATTACAGGTCATAGCCACAATACCTGTACAAGTGCGAACATCAATTTTAACCTCTTTCAGGTTAGAACAAACGTAGAAAGCAATTATACCAAATTAAATCAAATGTAGAACAAAATTCTACCATATTAGAACAGAGGTAGAACATAATTCCACTATATTAGAACATAAATATAAAACAATCTCCACATATCTGATACATTAGATAGAGGTGAAATGTAATTCAACCATTTTGTGAACAACTGACGGCTGACCTCTGCGAAACTTAACTTCCTCTTTTAGAACCCATGTCAGATTAAAAAAATAGTAACTTATTATGATTATTTAACATTGTAAGAAATATATCATTGTATTATATCTTAATAACCAGCATCATTTTATCAATTTTATTGTTATATATTAATGTAAAATTTAAGCTTACTAACTATTAGCTTCCATGAACTTTTTTTGAAAGAGCAATCGGTGTCCAATTTTCTTTATTTTTTTTCTTTCATCCAACTTCTGTCAAATAGTTTGAAGTATAAAAAAACGATACGGTAACCGATATATCCAGGGATATTATTACCGATAGTCGATACAAATGCATCTATTTGTGTTGGCAATATCTGTATCACCCATCTCCACATTTTAAAATTATTTTTCAGACAGCAATCAGTTTACCTGAATATACTTGACTGTGCTCAACAGGCATTGTCTTAGATCCTAGAAAGTGTCATGTAGAACTCCAAATACTTATTAATTTGTTATGATTAGTAAATAGTGGAAATTACTTACCTGCACTTTTACATCACTTATTCACTTCACACTCTATATCACTCTATTGAGGTATGACTTCAATACTCACAGTTAGGGGCAAGAAGAAGAGATAAGGAGAGAGCAATTCGATAAGAGTCTTATCAATATCTTGCAATAGCGGAAATGAAATATCAAGTGTTCGTATATCAATTATTTGGATAGATTCACTTTCATATATTTCTTCGTATTAAATAGTTCATTTTAAAATTATATAGGTTGCCCAAGAAGCTGTTAGCTTAAAAGGGCCTTAAGTGTTTGAATAAAATATGAAATTTAAAAAGAATGACATAATTTATGAACTAGTAGGGGATATCAAATTATACAAAACAAAAAATGAATAAATATACACTGTATATTTTAACTTTTATTACTATTGTCAGTATACAGGCCTTCAGGGTTTGAAATATATATAGTTTATATATTAATTAAATTGTGTTTCTTAAAATCTACATTCTAAAATTATAAGTTAATTAGTTTTAAGCTTCATAGGTAATTAGTTTTATTACATAACCTTCTAGATATGGAAATAATTTTCAACTCTTACTATAAGTATAGCCTTATAGCCTATTATAAGAAACGTTCCACCCTCCCCCTCCAGTGTGAAATATACATCGTAATATTCATTCCGAATAGAAAAATGTAAACTGGCAATTTGCAAATATTTTTTTTAATTATCTTACTCTCATTTGTTTCGTTTGTTTTAATTTTTACTGAAAGAGAACAGCCATTGCTTTTAACTTTGATTTTTTTTCACTATTCAATATACGATTGTACATAGTGTATCTCAAGACTAAAAATTAATTTAAATATCCTGAATATATAAATTTAATACAATGCTTAGCTATTAGTCAATATTTTAGTCAAATTGTGCTGCTTATTCAAATAATAAAGTTTCTGTTTCATTTAGTTTATGCTACAAAATACTTAATATAACGTGATAGAGAAATCTATTTCAATTTATTTGATTACTTTTCTAATTATATTACCCTGGTTTATACTATCAATAATTAAATATAGTTTCTTGTGCTTGTAATAGTTAATCCTTTAATGTTTTCTATATATTAGTTACTCTTCATAAAAAACTATTTATGGGTAGACTCCTTCAAAAAGAAATTTATTTATTTAGTCACTTGACCAATATTCATGAAATTGATTACTCTATTCCTTGAAGGCTATGTTAATAAATTAAAATGCGATTTATGGAAAGTAAAATTGAAGGAAATTTGTAATTTAAACAAGTATTGTGTATTGGAATAAATATACCGATTTAGCAAGATGACAATAATGATTGAAATTGTAGACTTTAAATTGGTATCAAAAATACACAGGCATTACTGAACCTCCTCTCATTGAAGCTATTGATTGTTTATTTTTGATTTGTTTTAATAGCTGAAAAGTCCCGTGCACTTTATCGTATTAATTAATGTATTTTACAATGTTCATAATATAAATGAAGGGAATAGTTAGAATGTTATTTGCACAAAAATAAATAAATAAATGAATAAAACCTAGTCACGAGCCTTGTACTAAGTAAACAAATGAGAATAGTATGTAAAATGAAACTTTAAGATTTATTCTAATGAATGTCGATTATTCTGATATATTTGCTCAATATATGTTGCTAACTTATGAAGATAAATACACATTTTTGAATTTAGGCATGAGTTTTTTTGATTAAATGAAGATTTCATAAAAAAATCTTAAATTTCAAAAGAATAGAAGTATAAGAGTATATATGCTAGAACAACAACAAAAAAGTTTTCCAGTTTCTTTGGATAACTGATTTTTGATGACTAACTTAAATTTTAGAGAAACCAAAAATTTTAGGAGTTGAACTGTGATAAAAAAAATATAACATAGCTAATTTTTACTATTTTTACAAATGATATAAATGCATTTTTTCATATTTTATCTGTGTAAAATAATCATGATTTTCACTCTTCATGATACTAAGAGTCACTGAAATGACTTCAAGTATTTGATTCACCCGAAGATGGTGATGAACTAATAGTTACTAATATATGTTTATGAATATTTTAACCTGTCTAACAGCTAAGACTTAGAGGATAGTACCATTTAGATTTAAGCTCATTTTGATAATGATAATATCTATTGAGAGAAAAGTATACAAATATACATATAACTCAAGCCCCTATATAAGTAAAAAAAACTTTTAGGTTGGCATGGAGACAATATATGTTGATGTTGGTTTAAAAGATATAATTATTGTTGTTATTTGCAACAATCTGAAAATGCCAGAGTTTCAATATTAGATCATAGAGTGATCTAATAGTGTATTTCAGGCTACAGCTTCGACAATACTATACCATTTGGTAATCTTATTTCATGTAACTACGATCAACAGAAATATAACAACAGGTAATGTGTGGGAACTGTCAGTTCTATGGCCAACTCTGTAGATTACGTGAATCTTTCTGATAACCTGGGAATAATAATGGGAAATCAAACAATTTATTCATTAATTAAATAGTATATAGAATTAAAATAAATCAAAAACAGTGATATGTACATAAAAACATTCAATCAGCAACATAAAAGCTCGTAATACAAGTAAATAATAAACATTGTTGGCCTCATCCAGATCATGATGATTTTCAAATCGAATCCAACAATCGACTGCAGACAAGTTACAATGTTCAGTAGACTGACTCTCATAACAAAGTAAACTGAGGCTAAAATATTGAATCTACGTTTATAATATCAGATTGTGATATAATCATATATTTCTTTCCAACATAGGCAAAGAGGTATGAGCTTGAAGAGTTAGTGACAGCCATTGGTATAATTCTCTCTGATTTAATCCGTTTTACCATCTTCATATAAGCCACTGGTTAGCTTTCTCAATGATGTTCAACCTAAAATTACAGTCGGGACAAATTGATTAAATTTTACCATAAATTTACTCCTAGATCCCCTATTGGTTCATTTTTAAACGTGTCACTATAAAGTTTTTACATGTAAGAAATGGCACCAAATTTCCTTGAATTTGCAGAAGAATAAATCTCAAATTCAGTTCTTCAATTTGAATTAGTTATGTGATTTGAAGTTAATTTTGGAGCGTGGCATTGACTTTCCAAAAACGAAAAAAAAAATCTTGCGTTTTCAAGTGATACCTTATATTAAGTTCCGATGAATTATTTAATTTATAATAATTTAACCGCGATTGCTGATCCAGCATGTTTGCTTTACTGGCGAAAGGTTTAAACATGTATTACATCAATTCCGGTTATAGTTTTAAATATAAATATTTTTCATGATCTTTATTCATTTTAGTAATTTACCTTCTTGTCACAGTACACCATTCCTTAAAATTTCTAATATAAACTGATACATACATCTAATTTAAGAAATCTATACACTTAATTTTGATGCGTGTACCATATATGTGCATTTCGTCGGTTGGGAAAGTTCGCGGTCAACGTGATAAGTTGATTAGCAGGCGCAACTACTTCATTAGACATCATATGAGACATTTTATTCATAAAGAATTTTCAGGTCCACAGGTTATTGTTGTCCTTTCCTGAAGATTCTATTAAAAATATTACCAAACGTTTTCTCTTTCGACTTGGATGTTTTTAGTTTCCTTCTCTCCTCCTCTTCATTCACTTCTGTCACTTGCTTCAATTTCTTCACTCCCTCTTCTGGAATGGTTTCTCTCTGTTGATACAGATATTTCAATATTTATTTATGTAATTTCCTAGTAAATTCAACACACTCATGACGTCATTTCTTTACCTATCGCCTAAACTTGCAAAGTATATTATTTAGACACTTACAGAAACAATCGAAAATCCCACTCCCTATAACAAAATATAAAATGTATTCTCAAAGAATGGCATAATTTATATTTTCTCATTAGAACTCGAACCCTCAGCATAGCATATCAATAAATTTGTTTCCTAACACTTCAGATAAATCATTTTATATTTCTCTTTTACTCACCAATTGAAGTCTCAAGTATCTAGATTTGTCTTCACGCACCCTGTCAGTGAATTAATGGTATATTAGACAGCTTATTAACATCAATTAGGGTTAACAACTAATGGTGAAATTGAGTAAACAGAGTAGACAGGATCAAACAACAACACATGTAGAGGATGTTAAAAAAAGTTGGAATGTATGTATGAATGGTTAAACCCTTCTACCAGAATATTAAATGTCCAACCTGTGCTTGTAGAATATCAAAGAAAGAAAATCAATTCAACTAATTTTCGAATATTCATCAGTCATCACCTTTCATGATAATTCATTGTGAGCTCAAAAAGTGCTTTTAACATGAATATAACCACCATTATTGATATTGTGTTACTTTTTCTCTCAAAGAAAAATATCGATAAATAACAGAAAAAAAATAATACCTAGATACAAAATAAAAAAGTGGGTCATTTTCATCCACATGTGCACAAATATTGTTGTTATTTGACCTACTTTTTGAGTTGACCATCTCTTATTGACCTATCGATAAGAAGTTATACGGGGTACTTTTAAAGTCAAAACTCTGAGAAAAGTAATAATGTTTTATCAATTTAAAATATGTAAAAGTGAGGTTTATTGGAATCTCTGCATACACGCTCTTTGGTTCAAATGAAATGCTTAGTTTTAACCATAGCTGTCAATTGTTTGTTCATTTAGCCAGCGTGAGAAAAGACCATAATATTTTTTTTAAAAGATAGAAAGTAATATGACCAGAAAAGTTTTTGAAAAATTATTTAGTGCTTTACTAATAATCACCAGCTTCACACTCACTCACTAGCCTCACATTCGCTTACCAAACTCCCATTCATTCCACAGCCTCGCACTTACTCACCGTCCTCACACTTATTCACAAACATCATACTCACTAACTAGACTCACACTCACTTTCCAGTCTCACACTCATTCAATAGGCTCCCACTCACTCACTAGCCTCAGTCCCTCAGTTTCATACTCATTCACTAGGCTCACACTCACTCACTAGCCTCAGGCCCTCAGTCTCATACTCATTCACTAGGCTCACACTCACTCACTAGCCTCAGGCCCCCAGTCTCATACTCATTCACTAGGCTCACACTCACTCACTAGCCTCAGGCCCTCAATCTCATACTCATTCACTAGGCTCACACTCACTCACTAGCCTCAGGTCCTCAGTCTCATACTCATTCACCAGTCTCACACAAACTTACATCATCTCTATCACTTCAGTTCTTTCTCCCCTTCTTGTTCTTATTTTCTCTCCGTGTAACTGCTTCAGCAGCTCTTTGGCGTCAGTGTCTGTCAGGTGACAATGATGCAAGTTTATACTGTTGAATCTGGAAAGAATGAAGTAATTTAGTGAGAGAGTACTAAGATAGTAACGTTGCATTATCAATTGTAGTATGTCATCTGTTAAAATTGGAAATTCAATTTGACTCAATTATATAATTTTTCTTCACATCGGTATTCATTTATTTTAAAGTTAAATATTACTCACATTTTTGATTTAGAAGAAATATATTTTATTATTTTGAAGACATTTTCTTTGCCGTCAGCAGGTATGTTTTCAATCCTTAAATATGTTCTCCCTGCAACAGGATTACTCCCTGTGCTGGGACAGTCATCGGAGTATTTCACCCTCAGATCTGCGAAGTAACTTAATTGTTTATGTAAGCACTAAAGTAAATGAAAGTAGTAGCTTACTGATATTTCTATAATATCCCATTACAAATTAATTACCATTTTCTCATTGTTATATGCAGTTGGTTATAAAATCCGATCCTAAGAAAATAGTTTTAACGAAAATGTTAATACGGGTGTCCGCAAAAAAGAACCCGATTTAAAGGGGTTGTAATTTGTAAACTATAATTTCTAGAAGTTTGAAATAGGTTTCATTTTAAAGATAAGAATTCCAAGTTATATTTATAATAAGCCATGTTGCACTTTAGTGTCTCAACATTCCAGCGTGACGTACTAAGCATGTATCTTCTGAAAGTACTCCCATTATTTTATTAACGAAGAAAAATTTGCACTAAAGTGCATCAAAGTGTTTCAGTGCAATGCATGTTGAGGCATTGTATATCTCATAATAAATTATATCTCATAATTAATTTAGCTTCACATGGGCACCAACTTATCAAGATGAATAACGTTTTATCACATTCTGTTTAAGGTTTTAGAAAGGGTTCTTGATGCTATTCCATTCTAAGCGGTGTCAATTAAATGCGTTGCATGACATTTATTTATGTCTCAGCAGATAAATTCCTCACTGATTTCTCTCTAACCTTGTTGATGATGTTTCTGTCTTTGCTGTTTTTTCATGGTCTGAATTTCCTTTATTTAAATTATGAACTGTACCGTAGATATATCACATAACTTAATTTCACTCAACAATTATTTTACATAGTAGTGTTCCATATTATGACAAAAATCGATAAATTGTAGTCATCACGGATCCAATTTTAAACATTTTCACAGAGATATGTTTTCTCTTTTCCACTGTTAATTGTGCTTTTCTTGAGATAATAAACCGGTAATGAAATAAAAGTTCAATAGATGTGCCTATATACCGTTCTACGGTGAATAATATCAAATCAAATTTGAGATTCCTTTCTTTTAAATATATCCTGTTGCAGTCTTGTAGCTATGATAGTTTACAAATTACAACCCTTATAAATCGGCTACTTTTTTGCTGACCAATGGTAATACTCTATACAGAATGTGTTAAAAAAACGTTATTCGTCTTGATAAATTTATTGGGGCTGGTAATGATTATTGAATCCTGAAATTATTATGGAATAAAACTTGGAATTCTTATCTTCAAAATGAAACCTATTGCAATCTTCTAGAAATCATAGATTACATATTACAACCCTTTCAAATCGGCTACTTTTTTTGCGGTAACCCTGTAGTGTTTATTCCTTAAGTTTATCATATTCATATATATTCAGATTTATTTATCCTTTCACCGTTCTTTGGATAATTTCATTAGTAAGTGAAATAAAGTTTTTTTTCCTGACGTTACTCATAAAATAGGATTTTTGAAGTTTTCTAAAACTAATATCGAGATTGTGAAAACGCTTCACAAGTTTTGTTATTGTAAACAAGTGTTCTGATCATAAAAAAATTTCACGATATTCTGAAACTAACATTTTATAACTGATCAATGCATAAGTGTTTCTAACTTTAAAATAAGTTAATAGGACATATTATAATATTTTATATAAATTAAAAGATTATATTGTTAGATCGAAAATTTTAACATAATCAATAGGAGGGATTATAATATTTGATACAAATTAAAAAGATTAATTTATTATTAAGAAAATTAACTAATTGGGAGAACCAGCTCTCTCTCTCTCAACAAAACAAGAAAATAGAAGAAACAGAAGTTACTCACAGCAAAATAAGTAGACAAGAATTTTTTATGGTCGGAGAGGTACACGGACACTTGGCCGAAGTACATTTGGCAGAACCATCATTTGGCTGAAAGAAATTTTGCCGAACAGACGTTTGGCTGAGCGGTCATTCGATCGAATAAACAATTGGCCGATATTTTTATAGGACGGTTATTTACAATTGTAATATATGAATACATAAAAATGGGGGGAAAAAATTACAAATATTAGCTTCAGAAAAGTATATAATAACTCAATATGATATTAAAATTCAAATTGTTAAGTAATGTATGCTTGCAGCTCGTATAAAAATCCTATTAAAAGCCCCTATTACACGTACCGACTTTATACGTCCAAACCTGAGTGTGTAATAGCAAATCCATCTGTAAAACTTACACACGGTCGGCCAGATGAACTTTCGTCAGAAATATAATCCGCCGTACGCCAACCGAGGCCCTAGCATGTAATAGCACATCGGATTGACCGAGTTGCCATATTCAAAGATAAATCTTCAAATTCAAAGATTTATCACAGCCAGTCTGAACCGGCTTCCTACGGCCGTATAAGTACATGTAATAGCCGGTACGTCTATAAGGGGCTTGTATTGATACACATTATGCATATTATTAAATTTTGCTTTCCTTTTCATATATTATCTTTCAATTCCATGGAAGTAAAAAGATAAATTAAACAGTGACAGCAATTCACAATGTGGATACCTAATGAATAAAAGACTTTTGTCCAAATGTCCGTTCAACCAAAATTATACCAAATTCACGTTTGGCCAAATTTACCTCCGCCAAGTGTCATTCGTCTAAATGTCTGCCGACCAATTGTTCGCACACAGGTCGCGGTATAACGAGTTGTGTACAATAGTGCACAAAATTATCAACTCTCATTCCTGGATAGGAAGCTCGGACACACTTATTTATTTGAATTAATACTCATAATTTTAGTATTTACTCCCACTTATCGCCTTCGTTTATGTATAAGCTTGTGTAATTATGTTCAAAAGTTGAAGGCATCAGAACACAGCTTCAAAATAAGTTTAAAATTACATTTCCTATTATTTTCTCATAAGTTCTGATTTGCACGAACCTTCTGCTAGGTAACTAAGGTTAGTATGAGTTTATAGGTAGGATTAATAAATTTATATAATAGATGATAAAATAATATAAATTAAAATAAATAATAATTGTTCGATAAATCAGGAATGAACGATTTTTTTCACTAACACGGATGATGGACTCACATAATCTCCATTTGTAATCCTCTAACGCTGCAAAGTTGATGTCACAAACTGATGGAGTGCTGATGGACAGTTCTTCACCTCTGAAAACTCCAACCACAATGGAGAGATGTTCTTCTGATGTAATGCAAGCTTTAAATCGACTCACTTTGTACCTGGCATGAATATGAGAAAGAAATTATTATAATAGTACGAAAAATCATTAAAAGTTGAAGGAATTATCATAAAATGTATTTCATTTACGATCCACCAATATAAGACAGCTTGCAGAGAAACCCAAAATAAACACTTTTTTAATAATAACAAAATGTTCACAAATATATTTATATCGAGATGTTGATACCCTGATTCTATGATTATAAGGGAATTTTATGTAATAAACAAACATTGTTCCACGAAAACCAATACCTAAATGATCAAAACTGCTTAATTTTCAGGACACCAACTTTTTAAGTTTTGGAAGGACTCGTGCCTTGATGTTGAACTATCTGCATTGAGCCTGGACTAAGATATTTCGACCAATTATTGTACATTTAATACCATTGTAATAGGTACTAAGGAGTGTAACATATACATTCTAACCAATAACCATCTGTTAGTAACATAAGAACTTGTCAATATCTTGGTAGGAGTCCTTTTAAAACCTATAACTAAGTAAGTTTGATAATTTAGGTTTTCGTGAAACAATATCTATTTATTTGAAATTACCAGTGTGTCAAAAATTACCCTTGAACCAGGGTATCAAAATCCCGATAACAAATCATTTTTTTAAATGAAATAAAAACTATGGAGATTTTGTTATTACTGATATAATGTTTATTTTGGTTTTCATTCAAACTGTCACATTTTGATATACTAGAAAAAGCACCTATTTTACGTACTTTCACTACAGCCAAGCCAATTCACTCCTCAAATCATTGCATGCATTCAAATTACATTAAAATAGAGATAATATGAATAACAAACAAATTAACTAACTGGTTATTCTTGAGCTGCGTGTAGAATTCATCCTCAAGTGGTTGGTAATTGTCGTGACTATGATACATATAAAGTCCAATTTCACTGTCACCTTTCAGTACTGTCAGCAATTGGATTATTTCCTGAGTATTTGTAACTTCGCGTGAACTAAAGTCAATTTGAACTCCAGTTTTCAAATTCTTCACTACTTCAATCATTGGTTTAATGTGTCTGTAGTACTCTAAGTCATACTTTTCCCAGTCTCTCATACAGTCAGACACAATGCTTATGATGTCTGCATTGCTGTCTGATGAAAGAATGAGACCTAAGTGATAGTCAGGAGAATCAAAAAAATAATCCTCTGGTTCAAAATATTTCTTCAGCAGTTTAGTGAAGGTGTTCCTGTATTGTGCTATTTCTCCAATTTCTAATGTTTCTAGCATCAGAAGCTTAATGATGTTACCATATCTGTGGAAAAAAGTATGCACATTTATACTAGAAATATATGATCAGTATTTTTGATTAGCATTATATTTAATCTAAATTATTGTACTGTATATTTTGAATGAAAGTGTGATTTAATTCTTACGACTATGCTGAAAGCCCTGACCACCAGCACAGTAAACAAACGTTCTGGCACGTCACTGTTGGTTCAGAATGCAACATCGAAGTATCATATTTTGTGACGACAAAAAAAATGTACAGTTTACAGTTGAAATTTACGTTTGATATAATCTCTCACATATATTTAATTAATCAACTAAATAACTGAGATAGTGAACAACATATTCTGAATAATTATTTAAACTTAAAATTCGTGGTTCTCTATTTAATACCTATTTGTTTTGATTATCTTTTATTAGTAAATTTCTCTTTATACTAACTCCATTTTCATATTATTTTATATAAATTATTCAATATTTTATCAATTTAAAATACTTCTTTAAATGAAGGTTTCGATTTTTTGAAAGAAAACAATAACTCACCTTTTAATTTCTTTTCTAATGTCGGACTTTGATTCATCAAGTTCAAGGGCCCTTAGAAGATTTTGCAGTTGTTTATCCTCCGTTTGGCTGTGTGAATTCCTATCATCTTGAAGCTCTCTGATGTTTTTGCTCACGTGTTTGACAGCCAAAAACTCTTGCACACTGCTGTGCATGAATTGGTATGATGTAGAATTGGTGAACTTGAACGAATGTTCTGGCGTTAAGATGCATGAAAGTAAACTGGGAATGTTCACGTCATCAGGCATTCCCTTTATACTCTCACATTCAGCAATCATCTTCAAATAATCCTTTTCTTCCATAAAGTACTTCTTTGCCTTAAAAAGTTGAAGACAGAATTTACTCAGCACATAAGCAACGTGTTCAGCTTTTCCTCTAGCGTTAGGTGTATTTATCATTCTCAATTTGATTGTCATTTCACATAGAAAACAAGTCCGAACTGCTTCGAAAGCACTCTGTTCATTTTTCATTTGGGTCACTGAATCTGGATCATTCATGAATAAAGAGATAAATAATGCAAAAAGAATTGGATAGGAAAAAACTTCTTTAGCAGCTGCAGTTAGATTCCCAAAGCTGTTCACCAGTTTGTCAGTATCAATTGAATCATCCATCATATCAGCCAAACTTCTCAAAAAGTTTACCTTTTCGCTCATATCATTGATGGGTTCGATAAACATTTTTGTGCAGTTCAAATTCCTATCTTGTAGGTCGTTGATGAAATTATTTCCTGCATCAACCCGAGAAGAAACAATGCAACTAACATCGTAATCTCTGCAAAAAGTTATGATGCTATCAACAAGAATCCGACAATTGTTGTTTATTTCATCGTAACCATCAATGAGGAATATTAAACATTTTACAATTTTGAAAGCTTCATAGATGTCATCTTCAGGGGAAAGAAAATTTTTAAGACATTCTCTAAGAAATTTTGCAAGATTTGTTTGTTGCTCAAACCTGCATTCGAGGTATATTGGTATTTTGAACTGCTCAATTTTTTCATACTTAGATGTACTGCCATGAACTGATGTCTGTAGAATATCTTGGCACATATTCCGCATCAGAGTTGTTTTGCCTGAACCTGCACTTCCATTTATTACTACAAACTTGTTATGTTTGTAATTAAAGAATTTGTTGCTTGGAAAGATAGTTTTGTTATTCTCATCTTTTACCTTACTGTCTTCAGTAGTTACAGATAAGTTAGAGCACTGGAAGATATCAGATGTATCTACTTTTTTCGAACTACCAGGAAGAGGAACAGAGAAGTATGGTGAATATCTTTCTAGCATATTTGATGGGACTTCAGATGATATTTTTTGAGCTATATAATTCACTCTGTTTTCATAAAAGTTTGATGTTTCCAGAAGAACTTTGTCAAATCCATTATCTAAATTTTTCACCTTTTCATCAATTTCAGTCTGATCTTTGCCGTAGAGTTTGCCAGCAGCTCTGATACATTTTCTCATCGTTTCTTTCATCTTACCAATATGAGAGTCTTTCACAGCTTCAGCATATTCGTGACTCACGTTATTTCTGAACGCTTTGATTTCTTTGAGCAGACTCTCCAACGAGTTAGGATCTTTGATTTGTTTCTCATACTCTTGACCACCGGTTTGTGTAACTTTATCATAGCAGAGAATTGGAACAAAATCATGCAATGTTGTTATGTCGAAGTCACAGAAAGAATCTTTAGAGATTTTGGATTCATTCTTGTTCATCCATTTTTTAAGGTCTACATTACACTTCTCCTTTATTTTTTTTTCAATTTTAAGATTATTCATATGATCTTTAATTTTCCTACCCGCAGGTAAAGCGAATCCCCAGTCGATTATGGTATGGTAGACCAGAGGTCCGCAATCAAATTTGATGCGATCATTTCTCAGTAAATTCAGATCTTCTGTTTTGATTCCAAGTGGGGACAGATTATTTACCGCAGACATTTTTCTAGGCAGTTGTTCAATAGTTCAATCTAGAAAAAAATTTATATATTAATTAATGAATATTAATCATAAGGTTATTTATTGATTAAAAACTGCCAGTTGTTGTACCATAAATAATTTATTGTATAAATTCATTGATAGAGTGTTTGTATGCAGGTTCAGTGGTGACAAATCATGTAAGCATTAGGTATATCTCACTCATCCTGACATATGCTGAGACAATTTGACCAGAGCATTTCATAACATAATTCACTTTCACACTATTAGAATATTGGATTGTTAAGTCTTTCTCATCAAAGTCAATATATTGTCATTTGATTAACCCTTCACCGAGGAGCTTTTCTGTTAAATATTTGAACTTCTCAACGTGTTTTTCAATTTTTTTGTTTGTTTTGGATGGTATTGGATGTGTCTAGAATTATTCTATTCTTTTTTTTTCAATTTATTATTTGCACATATTTTTGTCGCACTTGTGGTCAATGACACGTAACTAGTGGGACGTATACGCTCACCCATTCATATATAAATATTTATCCATATGGATTTATTAAAAAAAACTCCTAAAAAAATAACCATTAATGAGTCATAATTTCTTGGTATGGGATATTTTCCCCTTCAAATGGTAGAATATAAGTGACACGCATAAGTCCTAGTAACCTAATTTATTCATATTGTCCAAGTTTCTCGTCTAAAATCATGACATTGGGGATATTATATAAGAATGCACATTTTACTCTGCTTCTTTATTAAATTAGTACAAATAATAGTTATAAGCAAGGAGATATTGCAAAAATGCTTGCATTTTAAAGATATGCTCATCATATACCTTTCATTTTACATAATGCCACTCTTACAGGGTAATATTGCAATAACAGTTTTTAAAATATAGCAAACCGAATTTGGTGAGAAAATTGGACATATTTAGACTAAAGTTAAATGATAGTCTCAAATAAGGCGGATATTTTGATTTTTTCTTTCAAATATGTCAATAAGACTGAGAAAATGGAATAACGCTTTTTGAATGTTTGTAAACTTTTTATTCATTAGATTTAACGGGTGATCACAACATATCTTGTAAAGTGTATCAGAAAATAAATGGTTTTCGTTACTAAATTTCTTGGAAAGAGAGTGGCACCGAGATACGGATTAATAATGTTTATTGACACCATGCACGATCCTTAAAATTGGTGAATTCGATTTGTAAAAAATATAAATGGAAATCTTAAATTTGATAAAATTAATAAGTTATATTTTCGGTAATGTGCAGGTTAATAAAGATAAATTTTGCCATTAGCATATTTATGCAGTTATGCTATCTGAAAAATAGATGAAAGGTTAGGTTGTTATACTATCTGGATTATCAGTGATTGAATTTACTAAGATTTATATGTTTGGCGAAGAGACAAACTCGATGCAATAGCAATTAGTCAGTGAAAGGAAGCGTCAGTGAGGTCATTGATATATAATGGATTACACTACAAAGTGAGAAATATAGGGTGAATTGTAGAAGATTGGAAAGAATCCCCTCATATTGTACTATGTCTAGGTGATCCAATTGATACAAGACGGAACTAACTTTTTTTTATCTATATAATGCCCAAATGACGACAATCACCAATTTCAACGTCCTCCGTGATAGAACTGAAGTAATTTAAACACAAACTCTTTAATTATTAAAGCTTTGATAAACAAGAATTTGGCATATTATTAATAACTGAAACAACAATCAGAATAAATTAGTTAGCTACCTACATAACAAACAACAGCTACTACAACAACAATACAAATACAATGACAAGGAAAATTTATTTACACTCAAGTATGGTATAAGATGCATAGAGGAGCATAATATAGAAAATTATTCAAAGATTTTATCAATTATTAAATTAGCATCAAGAACACAGAGAAAAAAACTAATTTCCCCCAAATTAAAATAGACATACCTATAACACAATTACCTCATAAAAGAACAATCACTGGTAGAGTGAAATTCCTTCATATCAGAACAGATATGGAGCGCAATTCCCCAATGTTTAGATTTACAAAACTCTGGATGATTTCAGCTCACTTTTTAAATTTTGGCAACAATTTTAAATTTCAAAGTATCAAAATTATTCAGTATTGTTATGAAAAAATAATTAAGTAGTATTCTTATCACCAGCGTTGTGAGCATTACCATTGTATCAATTTTATTTAGATATTTCGATGTAATATATTACTTTGTGAAATAGTGATATGAAGTGATATGAAATTGAACAATTGAAGATACCGATTAATGCTACATCCAGGATGTGTTAAAGTGATACCGATGCAAGATGCAAATGCATTTACCGGTACGTATCGTGTATACATGTATAACTATATATAGATACTGCTTATCCCTGGCCATACCCAATCCCCACATTTTAATTGTTTTTAATTGATTCCAACTGTTGCATTTAAAAAAAAACATCTTATTAGAGTTACAATAACACATGGTGTATAGCAACTTTAATTAAAAAAATTAAAACACAATTCGCGGTCCAAAGCGGAAATTTCTGTCATGTTCCATACTTCAATCATGCACATTACTGAAGAGAAGTCAAGAGCAAAACACCGCCAGTGTATGATATAGTCACGGTGTCTTCTGGCGGGAACTCGCCTAATTTAACCCCGTGAAAAAAGATATAAAAAATGATGCGTTATTTCGTTTTGGATCAATTTGTTAACAGGAAATAGACGGAATTTTCCTCTTGTGTCCACGAGAAAGCATACACACAATGGCTTCTTAAACAATACTAATAACATGTAATAATATGGTCACTGTAAATGTCGTAGGGAGGGAAAGAGTTTTAATTATTTATACCTACCCTACTTGCAATCAGTTGCTGCCTGAGTGTGCTTAACAAAACATTATATTAGAAAGTGGAATGGGAAATCCCTAATAGCTTTTCTGCTGTTATTTGGATGCTAAAATTAGTTAGAAACATTACTTAACTTCTTTCTACATCTTGTTATATTATTCTACTGGAGAATGATTAAAGTATCAGTTTGTGACTAGAAAAAGAGATAAGGATATCCTGACGCGATAAGACACGTGAACAAAACATATAGATGTGAATCTAATAATATCTCGTTAATGGCTTGAAAATGAATTACCTGTGTTCTCTCTACTCAATTAATATATTGTCACTTGTCTTCAGTTCTCATTATTGCCTTTATAAATCCTTTACCACACACAATCTTTCATGCACACGTCATGCAGACAGCGACAGAAGTGAACTGAACCACTCAGTGTTTATACCTGTTTGGTAGGTAGGTTATTCCCCTACTTGGGAAATATATTATCGCCATTATTCTTCAAATCATCCTAAGTATCGATGCATTGAAATTTAGGGTAATTTCAGAAAATTTCTGAAGTGAATCCAAACAATAAATTTTGGTACAATCACTAGTATTTATTTATATAATTACCGGCATGTTAGTTGTGTGCTTATCATATGTTAAAAATGAAGCAATTAATTTCCTATATTAGGAAATATTATTAATAAACTGTACGGAAACACTCCCTTCACAGTACCGGTAAATTATTATATTCTTACGAAAATAAAAATAAAACATGGTGATATTATTATACAGATTGTATAATGTATCTCACAGTAGACATACTGTTATGATTAGGGGTATGACAATATGCATTCAAAATCATAGATCCCGAAAATATTATAGACGGAGAGAATTAAACACCATTGAATTGTTCTAAATAATCAGTATATAGAGAATTAATAACATTTACTTTCGTTTCGTCTATGATATTCTTAAGATCAAAGATTTTAAATGCATATAGTCACAACCCTAGTTATGATTATCACCCCTTTTGGTATGAGAATAGATATAAGGCTTTCAGATTCTATAAAATTGTTTATGAATTATCTTTCAGAACTTATTAAATATTTCCTATTTCCATAATTTTGTACCTGATTTAATTATTTCAATGAATTACACAGGAAATGAAAGTGAGTAAGCAACCGGTCATGATTTTATTGGCATACTTACATATAAAATATATGCTATTTAGCAAACACGGTTCATATTTAAGTATTCGGAAAGTGGGGAGAACATGATAGAGACATAAATCTGCAGATACGTGTCGATACAACTTGAGCCTTTAACGCCAAAGATATTCTGTAGACCAAAATTATTCTTTTTGATAGATAAATTAGGTAAATGGCCTTTTTAGGGAAGAATATGTAATAAAACTTTTTATTTATGTTATTCTTCCCTTTGGGTGGTTCAAAATCTAAAATCATAAGGTGGCATAGCCTATAATTTTTTGAATGCTTCTTATTTCCAGAATATGATAATAGGGAGTACATTGGATGTTTGATTTGATATTTGATGTTTTTCTAATGTCTTAAAGGAGTTAGGCCTAGTCCAAAAAAAAAAGTACATCAGCAAAATATATAGCTAGGTCTATATGCTAATTAACAAACAAATAAACAGTAATATATGATGATACGAAACGGATTTTCTGATAGTTTTAGTGTTGGTTAATAACAAACAGGAAATAAGTAATCAACTATAATTGGCGTCCTTGTGGATCTATTACTTTTGTATAATAATTCTTACATAGTTATATTAATACTTGAATTACATTTCATGACAATATGAAGTTTTAATTAACTTGAAAAGTGAAAATATTATGTGTTTAAATTATTCTAAATGTTTTTAGCGGGTTTCACGGAAATAAAATGGCTACTTCGTCATTTAACTTCACGATTCAGAATTCCCTAAAACAAGAATTAGGTAAAGTTAATTTGTTCTCTACCACAGTTAGTGCTTGCATGCTAGTACATATGTATGTTAACACAAGTTTAATTGAAACCTCGATGATCCTTTAAAGTTAGTAATTTAATAGATGCTTTTTCCTAGTTTCTGAATAGGTGTTCTACTTCATTTGGTAATATTTTTAGACTAATATACGACTACCAGATGGTTAAAAACTTTCGAGTTGCCATTTAAGATTTTCTTTTTAAGTAAAAAAAAAGACATATGTATGTGTACATATATGTTATTTATTACATTGGTTGATTAGTGATAATTCACCATTATATAATTATAATAAGTTATGTTCTTGTTCATGACGAATAGACAAATTTATATATAGACATAGTTAGATATATTTCTATTAAAAGCTCGAATCATAAAAATACCTTCAACGTTGAAAATATAATATCCTTCTTGATAATAACATAATTAATCAAAATTTAACATTCAGTGAACATTATTTTTACAATGAACTGAAAACTACATGATTTAACCCTAGTAACATAGACACAGGTTCGTGCAAACCAGCTCTCATAAAAAAAAAACTTTAATTCTAAACTGATATGAAAAATTTCATTTCATTATTTCTACATTTTAACATAGTTACCTACCTCTTCAGATTGAGGAAGGTAATGTTTTAGGCGGCTTATATTTGTTTATTTGTCATCTTGTTATTCGCTTAACTCAAAAAATATTCAACCAAATTGTCTCAATTTTGGTAGACGATTGATCATTATCCAGGAACAACTTTATTTGATTTCGGAAGCGATCTGGTGTAAGGTCAAAGTCATTCTTAAATTTTAAAGTATCCAAATATATTGCCTGAAAGTGAGATTATTGGTCAATATCCAGTAATTATTTACTTATTTGGGAGCGATCGGATCAAAGGGTAACGTCAAAGTAATTTATCATTTAATAACTCAAAAAGTATTCAACCGAATTTTTGCAATTTGGTGGAACTATGGTCATAATCCAGGAACCAGTTTATTACATTTTAAGAGCGAACAGATTAAAAGTCAACGTCATTTATAAGTGGCGACGAAGGGTACTTCTACGAGTACCAGGTACCTAGTTATGGTGTCCGGTCAATTGGGTCGTGGTCATTAATATTTTTAATATTTTTTTGAGAGCTGGGTTGTTCGAACCAGTGGCTGGGTCACAGTCAGTGAGTAAACATTTCAGCGATAGGGGGAGGGCGGAAATAGATGAACAAACGTATCTTTTATTTACTTATAAATTATATTACTTCAATTGATTTTAACCATTATAATTTTTAATTTTATTTATTTGAACTAATTAAAGAATAATTAATTTTATTTCAACCATTTGAATTATATTTAGATTTAATTTAACTATTTAAATTGATAATTTAATTTAATTAAATACATAATCATTCATTATGAAAAATTATATACAGGACCAAATTTAATTCTTGAAATTTGTATTTAGTACAGTAAAAATCCTGAGTTATGAAGAATTGGTTTCTTCATAACTCAGAGCAACTTCATATCTCAGGTACACTGATAGTTTTCTATAATAAAACTATGGTCTTTGAGGGATAACTAGGACGAAATTCTTGACGTATATCGTTTTCTATAATTTTAACATAGAAAATACTTCATAACTCAGGTGCATTTCATAATTCAGGTCCTTCATTACTCGAGTACGTCATGACGCAGAACTTCATAAATCATGAGTTTTACTCTAGTTTAATCATTTTTTTTTCAAATTTTAAAATCAATTGAGTGTCTGATATCCCTTAATACCGACACATAGATTAACTTCCACCGAACACAGTACGTGTGCATTATTGTGCTGTAAGAACTTGGCTTTTCAATTCATCTGATATTAAATGTGTTCAGTCTTAGTATAAGTTTAAGATTGTCGTCAAGAAGTATTTCATTGCTAAGCACGTTAGCTGATCAGTGATCACTGTTCAATGTGTTCATGTTGTTTTTATTAATTGTACCAGTCTTCTTTGCTCGTAAATGAAAATCCTAATAAATATAAATTCATTACTTTTCTGCTACATTGTGGTAAAATTTAAAAAAAATTGATTCACTGCATCAGTATCTTTAATCTGACATATGTATCATCGATGTCATATATTCCTATTTTTATTATCTAGTGTATTTTGATGATTGTATATTGTTAGTTGTCTATGCATATTTGTGTTTACTTTTAATGTTGCCTGAAAATTCCCTTCACAGTACGAGTTTTATATAGGGACTTGGGGAATTGATGCAATTTCTTTTTTTCAATAAATCCTTATCCTTATTGAATATTAAATTAACCTAAACAGGCAAATCGCAAACAGTGGAACAGAGGTGCCCCAGTCGCCAAAAATCTCTGTAAAAAGATCTGATTAACTTAGGATGAACGGACAAAGTACGAATGAAATGGTATTCAAACCATATACTCAGTTCAATATTATTCGCCTTGAGAGTAGGGCATAATTGTATTTTGATATAATTTATATTTTCAAAAACATACAAAGTTCTTCTGTTCCCAAATAACGAATTCACTGTGTTGATAGACATCTTTATAGTGTCTAGGAGTCCAAATGTATCGTAAATCCGACCCAAACCGTTCACCGTCATCGTCCCATGGATGGTAATTGTGTCACTTTATCTTCATATTACTGCAATTCAAGCTAAATAAGATTTTACTAGTATTAATAATATGGACATCTTAAACTGTGAAACCTGTTTTTCAAATCTCTAAAACAGATTAAAGATAAATTTGTTATTTCAGTGCAAGACCATTATATATTTTATCAGGCTGTGATAAGATTATAAATTGATGTGTATGGTGAAGTGACAAACTCGCCGAAATAATATCTCATCAAAATATTTGCAATATATCATACTTATAGTAAGTAATCTAATAATAGTTAATATAGTATTTTCATTTGATTTAATTTTTACTACTAGATGATATTATTTAAATTTTTTAAGCCATTGTGAATTACATAGATCCATATTAAAATGTTAATAGGTATCATTTTCCTTATTTTAATGCACCGTTAAGTTTATATACGGTAGCTCCTTTATGTATAATCTTGAACAGTTTCATCAAAGATAGCGGCATGTTAGTTTTTATTATTCATGACATTTACAACAGGCAGTTGATACTCTGAATAGTCGCATTATATATACAGTATATATACATTGCCACTAAACACGTAATTACCAATTGCTATTACCTACGTAAATGCCAGCGATGTGATCAAAAACTAACATGCCAAAAAAATACACCCATGACTAATGATGTGCTCATGATTTTTTCGCTACATTGTTGCTTTCTTATAATTTAAGTTGAAGATAGTATACTGTCGGATATAATAAATGAACTGTACATTGAATAGACTTAAAAGTACAAAAATTACCGGTAATTACATTCTATTATAATTTGTATCATGCACAAAATTTGTATTTAAATAATACATAAATATTTTGTTTATGTGTATAAAAAAGGTCAAGGTCATGGTAATTTATAACTCAAAAAGTATTGAACCATATTGCATGATACTTGGTGTGTCGATTGGTCAATATGCAGGAACCATTTTGTTAGATTTTGGGAGCAATCGGGTGAAAGGTCAAAGATCAAGGTCAAGTCTATTTGTAACTCAATATATCAAAAAGTATTCAACCAAATTGTCTGAAATTTGATGGTACAATTGGTCAATGTCCACGAACCATCTGGTAGAGTTTTGGTACCAAACCGGTCAAAGGTCAAGGTCAAGGTCATTTTAAATTGAATAACTCAAAAAGTATTCTACCATATTGCATGAAACTTGGTGGGACGATTGGTTATTATCCAGTTAGCAGTTTATTAAATTTTAGGAGAGAACAGGTCAAAGCGGTGGCGAAGGTATACGCTCTACCGAGTGCACATAATCTAGTTACAGTGTATTTTAATGAGTATCAACACATTGCTTATGAAAAATACAAGCGATATAGCTACATATATTAGGTACCAGAAAAAGAATAACCCATATAACTGACTAATATCATTAGTTAGTTGAACTATAAATTGGTAAAAACTGTTTGAAATATGAATATTATTAATATGGTAGAACTATCAAAACTAGAACTAGAACTATTTCAGCTATTCAATATATAATAAAACTAGATTATGTGCACTCGGTAGAGCACATACCTTCGCCGTCGCTTTTCCGTTTGCTACCAAAATCTAATAAACTGGTGACTGGATAGTGACCAATCGCCCCATCAAATTTCAGACAATTTAGTTGAATAATTTTTGAATTATTGAGTTATAAATGGCCTTGACCTTGATCTTTTACCTTTAACCAAATCGTTCCAAAAATATAACAAACTAAGTTGCATGCAATATGGTGCAATACTTTTTGAGTTATAAATGACCATGACCTTGACCTTTGACCGAGTCGCTCCCAAAATTCTACCAGCAGGTCACTAAACATGGACCAATTGTTTCACTAAAATTTTAGGCAATTTGGTAGAACACTTTTTCAGTTAAGCGAATTACAAGATGATAAATAAATAAATAAATGCCGTCAATAATATAACCTTTCCGCATTCTGCGAAGGTAATGATACATACGATTATTATATGCTTTACATTACATACTAAGGAAGATGGACATTTTACCCTTCTGAAAAAGGAACTGCAATTTGAAATCGAGTTCTTTGAGGTGCAATTGTTCCGCGCCATTTGCCGATTGAGCAAATCGGAAAATGGCGCGAAGCACATTATTATTAGATCCATCAACGAAATATTTGAACTCACTCAGCCTAAATATTTCGTACCTCATTATATCTAACTCTATAGTTTGTCTGGAAGTTTGTCAAGAGACTTCCTTTTAGGATTGAAAACTTTTTATAACTACAATTAAATTCTTACAAAATATAACATCAGCAGGTTATGCAGAGAGATTTTGTGAATAATAAAATAAACAATAAAGTGCACTTGCACTCTAAATCTGCGCAAATTCTGCATGTCTGCATGACACACTCAAAAATCGGCAGTTTCAAGCACTCTGTTCTTCTAGTTACAATAAAAGTAGTGTTTTCCAGCTCTCTTACATATTTAATTGATCTTTTGTTAATTTGACTAATACTACAATGGAGAATTTGGAAAACCTTCAATAATTGATTCCAGTGTACTAACATTCTGGTACATGCTGGTCAAGTAAATCATCACATCTCTTCAACTTTCCATATCCTTCCACTATGGAAAAAGCTATGTTTCTGAAAAAATGATTAAATCATAATAAATTCACTCCATTAATTGGGTTATCAAATTGTGAAATGGAAGAAGCTTTAATATTCTCTCAATGAGTCAAGTTTTTGACACCTGCTAATTAGTTAGATAATAAATTGATCAGTAACAATAGCAGTATACTACGTAATTAGCTAGTATACTGGTAACTACGATTATTGATGAGTATTACGATTATTGATGAGTGATACGATTATTGATGAGTATTGCGATTATTGATGAGTATTGCGATTATTGATGAGTATTACAATTATTGATGAGTATTAACTCATAATAATATTATGACGTCCGTGACTCCGTAACCCTGATATCTGAATGCCGTGCGTAGGTACAACTGATTTCACACTAAAATTAGTAAAACATCATAAGTAGGAATTAATTCAAGATTTAACACAGCCAAATATAAATGAAAAATTAAATATGTTGTGCTTGACACTAACGATATGTATATCGATCTGATGTTCAGTAATAAATTTAGGCAACTCTCGCCATTTGGTCTAAAACGATAATGTAAGCTTATAAAACGATAATGTTAGCTCATAAAACAATAATGATAGCTCATAAAACGATAATGTTAGCTCATGAAACTATAATGTTAGCTTGTAAAACGATAATGTTAGCTCATAAAACGATAATGTTAGCTCATAAAACGATAATGTTAGCTTATAAAACGATAATGTTAGCTCATAAAACGATAATGTTAGCTCATAAAACGATAATGTTAGCTCATAAAACGATAATGTTAGCTTATAAAACGATAATCATAGCTAATAAAATATTAATCATAACTAATAAAATGATAACCCTTGCTGATGAAACTGTAATTTTAGCTAATTAAACGATAATCATAGCTAATATAATGGTAATTTAACCTAATAAAACACACGTATGTAAAGTTAATTTAAATGAATTACCTAATTATTATTATCCTTCGAAATTCAATTAAGCTATTTCTTAGATGAATAGAACTATAGTATTAAAGTGCATTTAATCTAATGAATTTAAAATAAGGAAACTTTTAATTGATTTGAAATGAAATAGAACTTCTTTAGATCTGAAAGACAAAGTTAGGCATGAAAGCTGAATAATGCAGTCTATGTTAAAATATTCAGATAGAAATTTCTTCCGTATAGAAAACGAGATTAGAGGGGGGAATGATGTAAAATATAGAAATATTTTCTCGGTGAGAACTACTACGTATGATGTTGAGAAATATTATATATATAATATATTATATATATAATTCAATATATGATTGATAAGAACGAATAATATTGTAATGAATAATTAACATTGATATTGAATATTAACTGTCCAAAATAGTAAAAAACTAAAATAACTACATTCTGATTTGAAATAAGGAGGGATAATATTATTATTAATACATGCAGAAATAGAGGAAATAGTTAAACTCTTAATATCCATAAGAAGAATATTTGGGAATTAAATATTTTGTCACAATGTCATTGAAATTTAGGTAAATTATTATTAATAAATAATTCTGTAATTATGTGGAATTAGCCTTTGTATATATTATCATCCAAATTAATTTATACTGGGATAGAATATTTTTAATTACTATTTAAATGGTATATAACATTTTATGCAAAATGTAAGAATTATGATAAATTTAATTAGAAAATGATGTTTTTAACATTTGTGATTATTGTACTACTTTTTGAATATTATTAAAGAAAATAAATATATGAGGATTGCTACTTTAAATTGTAACATTATGCTGGAATTAGCATTTTAGAGAGTATTGGGTAGAGTTTTATAACAAAAGAACCGTCTTCGTGGGATATTTATACGTGAAACTTATTAATTAATTTATTAAGGGTTAAACGTCTGCTTCGGAACCAAAGGCCATATCGATGACGTCAAAAGGAAATTAAATACAAGGGACTAGAAAAAGCAGTCAGAAAGAAAAGTGTCTCCATGAACAAAGTCACTTACCACCGTCGGTGATAAAGCACATGGATGCAGAAAAGCTACTCCGTGAATGCAGTCACTTACAAAGGAATGTGACGAAACGTACACAAGCACCGGTGGCTGCACTCACGGATGGAAGAGGAAAATGAAGAGGTGATAGTAAATGAAGCCTACGAGTCTACCTAACACAAAAATCTAAGACCTCGTAGTTGAAGCGCATAACCCTAGCGCTATCCTACAAAACTGCAAGTAGCGTTAAAAAAAAACTATAAACATGGTAAAAATGAAAAAGACAATCCATAATCCAAATTACAACAGTTCGGGGACCAAGGGTCGCCACCCCCTTCTCTCCCATTCACCATGCACAGAGAGCTTCAGGATAGAGCCCCTGGGGGCGTGGAACTTATTACTAAAGATAAAGTGTAAATAACATTTTATTAAAATTGAATTAATATAAAAGTGGCAGTAATTATCAGTAATTATCATGTATGATAATTACGTTTGACATAAGCAAATTCTTTTTATATTTTAGAAATGCTGTATATGTCGTTAACAATGAAATATATATGTAGTGGTATGAAGTTATCACTTTATTATAGTCTAGCATCATTTACTTCACATTAGCCCAGTTTATAATAGCACTGGCGTGTCAATGCCCGATCATGTTTTATAGTTAAATGATAGTGGCCCGTAAGTGCAATTTTCTCAAGGAATTGAATATCTTCTATATCATGTCAAATCTAACCCCACATACTTATTAACTGATCATTATAAACTTCTATGAATGTATTCAAGGAGTAGCTTTTATGCATCCATGTTCTTTTCACCAATTACTGATAGTTCTTTTTGTTCACGAATTCACTTCCCTTTCTGACTTTTCTTCGAAGTTCATAGCATTTATTTCCATTTTTGGGCATATTTTCAAAAGAATAAGTTAAACCCTGTTCTAAATAAATGGATCCTATTTCCTTTTGATCATAATTAAACACTTATATTAAGAAATGTATTTATTTATTGAAATAAATTCCTCAAGCAAAAGTAGAATAAACCAAGAATAAAAAGAGTATACTTACCTAAATCTTTGTAAATATTAATATTAGATCATCTAAAACTGTATATGAAAACAGGTTTGTTGAACGATAAAGAGTTAAAGCAAGCCAATATGAACTAATAGAATAAATAGATTTTATTCAAAAAATACTAATTAAGGTAAGCCTCAGATGTTTCCACATTTTAGATCAAGTAAGAAACTGTATATAATATTAAATAAAATAACGAGTTAAAAATGTGAAAGGGTACTCGTAACTTACTTTAGGTATATACTCCATTTGACACTCTTGTTTTAATATTTAAATAATAGCAGATGTCAAAAATGTAAAATTATAAACTTAGTGTCACTCCTTGTGCTTTCACGATGAAAAAATCAGTGCACCATGTAAAAATTAACTTCTGCTCTTGGATAAAAACTGTCAAAGAAATAAAAACTTATTTAAAATAAAACTCTTCAAATGCTTTTTTCACAATGTAAGATAGGCTACAATGTGTCGAAGAAAAATCATTTATTCCAAATGATCGCTAATTGACAAGATAGCAGCTATAAAATCTGTGTAGACTGTAGAAAGATATCGATCGACCGCGGCAGAGAAAATATTGTGGTCAATTTTTAGTCAAGCCTTCACCAATCAATCCTTTATGTCCTCCACAGACGTCAGAGGGGGTATTGGAGGCTTCTTTCTCCAAAACTGACCACACACGAAAATTTTAAATATTCAAGTCATGGGAACTCGGTGGCCATTCTTCTTTAGTCAGAAACCGAGGATCGTTACCTCCGGTTTATGATTCACAAAACTCGAAAAAATATTTACCGATCCTAAATAACACAATAAAGATACATTTTGCACAATTTATTTCGACAAAATTCATGCTCACATTTGTGTCTATCATACCTCTTTCATATCCTAAAATGAAACTAGTACCTTAAAGACATAATTTCAACTATAATTCAATGTACTGTGTGTACCATTAGTGTCATTTTGACGTCAGAGTCGCTAGTAGAAGTAGGTATGGACACTGTATCACCTTCTGTGTACCATTGGTGTCATTTTGACGTCACAGTCGCTAGTAAAAGTAGCTATGGACACTGTATCACCTTCTGTGTACCATTGGTGTCATTTTTGATTCGGTAATAGAAATAGCCTAATAGGTATGGAACTATAATTCAAACTAGTTTATGTTAATATATTTATTTCTCTTTTCGTCATTATTAGATATTTTACTTCATTTATTATTACAGTAGAACTCATTTATAAATAGCCTCATTTGCATTTAGGAAATTAACAAGGAAATTGTCCATCACGTTATTCAAATATGGGTCATTTATTTTATTTAGCGCAAGGTCACCCCAAAATATTAGTTCAAATGATGCTCCATAGGTACAAAAACACAGCCTAATCTATTGATGCTTTCGGTGTTTTTTAACATCTTCCATTTCCCTGTACGTGCGTTCGACCCTCGCGAATCTATGTGACGAAAGTATATGCTTTTTATTGCCAAGCCAGAGGGTGACCTTGATAAAATTAAAAATCTTGGCGCACGTCTAAATTTGTAAAATATCATCAATAAAGAATGATATGTCATTAAAATTTAATTTTTGCTCTTATTTAGGCTAAGTTCTGAGATATAGAACGGTTCCATATTTTCGATCACAGAAGAAGTTTATATTAATCAATATTAAATCCGTTACATTTAATTATTATCCATGATGCCTGCAATTATCAAGGATAAAAATTAAAATAAATGTTAATATTAATTAAAATATATCTTCCTTATGCGATCGAAAACTTAAAAGCGTCTAATAACTTGTATCTTACCCCATTAAAAAAGTGGTAGGTTGAAAACAAAAGTAATTGGTAGGTACAATCGGGTAAAAAAATCTGAAATTTCATTTTTGAACAGTACGAAACAGAACTTGGAGAAATTAAATACAGGGCAACCTCTCAGTACTCAGAAAGTGGGTGTTGAAACACGTCATGGTAGGTCAGTCATTAATTCCTAAAGGTCTGATTGTTTCCTGACCTATGTTAACACTATAAAATTCTGAATACGGTGGGTGTTTGAGTTCTATGACGTTCCCCTATAATTTATATTAATTTTGAGAGTTATGGTGGGGCCATAGAAGATTAAGTTGGGTTTTCTAATTTTCTATGGCCCCACCATAACTTTATCTTCGGGACCAATTTATTTGATCTGAAGTTTATTTTTCTAAAATTAAAAAAAGTTACAATTTTTAATTTTAGAAATAAAATATTTCTTTCACAGTGTAGTGTCTGTAATCAAATTAAAGAAAAATAATGTAATAATATAGTAATAAAATATAATACATATAATGTATATATAATAATAATAGCAATCACACTTTAAAATATGGATACCAAACTCTGAAACATGGTTGACGAACTCTGAAACATGGTTGCCAAACTCTGAAACATGGTTGACAAACTCTGAAACATGGTAGACGAACTCTGAAACATGGTAGACGAACTCTGAAACATACGTAGTTGGGGAACTTTGACACATTGTTTTCAAACTTTAATTTTTTTTTCAAACATGGTTGCCAAATTTTGAATACAAATGGAAGTTTAAAAGAAACGTAAATGCCACAGTCAAAAATTTCCAAAATAATAATTAATTTTTTTATCTTTTTTAAAAAGATAACAAAGATATCATCACGAGTGGTATCGAGGAAACTGTTACCGTCACAGCTGACCTATACGGTAACAGTGACGCTGTTTCTAACTGAGATATGGCGGATACTGGTATCGTTTCAGTGACACACGCTAAAGAGTGTAAGTTCCAAGTTAACGAACAGTTCCACATTTTCGGTCATGTAAGAAAAAGTACACAATTTAGTTATTATTTTACCCTGCAGGCATCTAGGATACGAATTAAATTTAATAATTATATTTACTTGCCAGTATCATGGATACAAATTAAAATATTTATTGTACTATCTTTTTCCAGGTATCATGGATACGAAATAAAATAATAGTATAATTATATATTTTTCAGCTATCATGGATACAAATTAAATATTATAATTATATTTACTTGCTGGTATCATGGATACAAATTAAAAAAAAATTAATATACTTTTTCCAGGTATCATGGACACGAAATAAAATAATAGTTAAATATATATCTTTGCAGATATCATGGATGAATAATAAAATAATTTTTATATTATATAATTTAGCAGGTATCACGGATACGAATTATAATAATAATATTATATTTTGGCAGGTATCATGGATACACATTAAATTATTATTGATTATATATATTTGCAGGAATCGTGAATAAAAATTGAAATAATTATAATTGTATTCTATTTTAGCAGGTATTGTGGATACGAGAGAAATAACAGTGAAATTATTATATATTATTCCTTATATAAAATGTGACACTGTCCGATAACTCGTCACTTACCCCATTTCAGCTGAGAGTCAGTAGTATTGCACAGGGTCCGTTGAGCAATAATGCCCCGATGGCGTGGACGGACTGAGGGAGGGGGGCGGGGGGTTTGAACCCGCCCCCTTTTCCCCCACTATCCGTACACACAAAGTGAACCGTTTCGTGAGAACGCCCAGTAAACCAACAGGAAAGTAGATATGCAGAAGGAAGAGATTGTGAACAAATATCCAGACATAGGCCTTTTTTCTAACTAGGATGTTACGAATAGTGACATTTAGCGTTGAATAGGGTAAAAAAGGTAGGGGTTACGTGATAGGAGTTGGATAGTACTCTAAGGGCGCGGGATCCTATCAAAATAATGAGCTCCGTCGCTCGGTAGTTCAGTCTTGACTTGCTAGTGGAGAAGTAGTGACGTGTGGACCGTAAAGCTCATAGTGACGCCGTAGCGTAAACTCTACCGTCTTTACGTACATAGTATATACCATTAGCCCCTATTCAGTTAAACTTTAGCGCCAAAATACTCCCAGCGACCGTTTTCACAGTTTGAAAGATCTGTGATGTTATTATTAAAGGTGCAGTAATTTCAACTGGGGAAACGGGTTCTGAATTTCGGACACTTTGGATTCCAATCAGTTGGACATATCTAATTATTAGCTTTAGGCCATACAGTGTACATACCAGTAGTAAATGACTATATGGCTAGAGGCGGACACTCTTCTTGTCGTGGCATCCACTTTAATTTATGAATTATCAACCAGTTTCTTCTTTTATTCCCTATAGGTAAAGATCGAGTGTTTATAAAAATAAAAGAGATTTTGATTCTACTTAAAGTATCCTTTTACATCGGATTGATCACAACTGGTAAGTAAATTAATAAAAAAATATTTTAAGTATTTTTGATTTTAATATTTGAAAACAGGTGATTAAAATTATTGTTTGAGATAAAAATATAAATATCAATAGGAGTATTTTACATTATTTACTTCATTATACAGTAAAATGACCAATTACTAATAAGTATCAGTCTGCTTTGAACTTATGTGTTAGATGTTTTGAACTAACAATGTTTGCTAGCTTTAAGGTTATTGTTTGTAAACAGATAAACATAAACAAACATTGAAATACAGGGTTACTAGGGTATTAGCAAGAAAGTTACCAAGGTATTAGCAAAAGGGTTACTGTAGGGTATTCGCAAGAGTATCAATTTCAGTATGTCGTAAATCATTTTTTTTATCATTCGAATTAAAAATTAATAGAATTTTTTTAACAACTTTCATTAACTTTAAAATGCTTAATCTCTCATGTACTATCTGAAAAATAAGTCACTGTGATGATGTACTATCTGAAAAATAAGTCACTGTGATGATGTACTATCTGAAAAATAAGTCACTGTGATGATGTACTATCTGAAAAATAAGTCACTGTGATGATGTACTATCAGAGAAAAGAGTCACTGTGATGATGTACTATCAGAGGAAAGAGTCACTGTGATGATGTACTATCAGAGAAAAGAGTCACTGTGATGATGTACTATCAGAGAAAAGAGTCACTGTGATGATGTACTATCAGAGAAAAGAGTCACTGTGATGATGTACTATCAGAGAAAAGAGTCACTGTGATGATGTACTATCAGAGAAAAGAGTCACTGTGATGATGTACTATCAGAGAAAAGAGTCACTGTGATGATGTACCATCAGAGAAAAGAGTCACTGTGATGATGTACTATCAGAGAAAAGAGTCACTGTGATGATGTACTATCAGAGAAAAGAGTCACTGTGATGATGTACTATCAGAGAAAAGAGTCACTGTGATGATGTACTATCAGAGAAAAGAGTCACTGTGATGATGTACTATCAGAGAAAAGAGTCACTGTGATGATGTACTATCAGAGAAAAGAGTCACTGTGATGATGTACCATCAGAGAAAAGAGTCACTGTGATGATGTACTATCAGAGAAAAGAGTCACTGTGATGATGTACTATCAGAGAAAAGAGTCACTGTGATGATGTACCATCAGAGAAAAGAGTCACTGTGATGATGTACTATCAGAGAAAAGAGTCACTGTGATGATGTACTATCAGAGAAAAGAGTCACTGTGATAATGTACTATCAGAGAAAAGAGTCACTGTGATGATGTACTATCAGAGAAAAGAGTCACTTATGCTCATTTAAAAAATTACAGTTTTCTAATTTTCTATTTTTTTCTAATCTTACGAATTGGGGTCGTCGTTTACCCAAACCAATGTTAAAATATTTGCAAGCATTACCATTTAGTTTTTGTTGTATATAGTAAACTGTTATAAAATAAATTTCAAAAACCCTTTTTTCAACTGCACCTTATTTGGTTTTTACACGTTTTTAGCACTAAGTACGTAAGGGTAGTTTTACAGCTATAATTACTGTTTATTCGCCCTTATGATAAATGCTACCGTTAATTTATCAGACAAATGATATAAATTAGGTTACATGTATAACTTTGCGGTAATGTATTTAAATTGAAACTTGATTGAATAATAGAGTTATTTTTTACACTATTCTTAATATTTCCGGTATTTTATCACGTAAATGTTCAAATATATCTATTAATAGTCAAAAATTAGAATGTGCTTATTTATTCAATAGATATTATGAGTTTAATAGATTATGATATAAATAATTATTATATCATATTTAATATATAATTGTCTAGTATTTGATTATTGTATATGAATTATAATTTACGGATTATTATATATGAATTATATATTGTTTAGTAATTTTAGAAATTTTTTATATTGTTTTATAAACTGCATAATATCAAATACATTTTTTCCAATGAAATTATTTAAAGAATTAAATATTTATTTTTCCAATTGTTATTTGGTAATAATGTTTATTTTTTTTATTATGTACTCTGTTTAGAAATCCGAAAATGGATAATAAATTCTTTCAATTTTTTCTCATTTTAAATACGATTATAATTTTTGAGAACAGGTTTTTTTAATTAATTTTCCTAACTAGTCCATGTATCGCTAAAATTCATGAGGCTGTTTGAATTTAATTAACTGGTATGTGAATTAAAGGTGAACAATAAATACAAATGTTTGTTGAAAGGTGTACTCCTTTTTATATCATTATTATATTATTATTATTATTGAAGGTAATGATAGAAATAATCCAAAAATCACACAGTCAATTGATGCAATGACTGTCCGTGTGATGGCGCTGTCTCTTTGCATTGACTATCGTTTAAAAGTCTACCTAAAAACATAACTTAATAAAAAATATTAAAAAATATCAATAAAGAGGGATGAGACAATATACGTATACTAAATTATTCTAAAAATAAGAGCATATGTAACTTCAGAGTTATTTAGCATGCCGTTATATTTTTTAGATATAAAGTTATTATAGGGTATATAGATACTATAAATTATAGGGTTGGTTGTACCTGGAAACGTACACTTTACGTAATTGCGAGATGACACTATATTCCATGGTATATTTGGTACATTGGCCCATTGTTGGTGCACTGGCCAATTATTGGTGCACTGGCCAATTATTGGTGCATTGCCCTAAGTGGTGCACTGACCAATTATTGGTGCACTGACCCATAATTGGTGCACTGACCCATTACTGGTGCACTGGCCCCTAAGTGGTGCATTGGCCCATTATTGGTGCACTGACCCATTATTGGTGCATTGGCCCATTATTGGTGCACTGACCCATTATTGGTACATTGGCCCATTATTGGTGCACTGGCCCATTATTGAAGCACCGACTCATAATTTAGTGCACTGGCCCTTTATTTCACATGATATATATTTCTTAAATATCTTTAATTTGGTATCCATGATACTTTCAGGTATCTTGGATACAAATTAAAATAATAAGTTAAATTATGTAATTTCTCCTTTATGACCAACAATATGAAATCGTTGGATAATTCTGAACTCACCCTATATTTTTTGTGTGTATGTACGTGTCCAGGAAAAGGCCTTTTTTAGTAGCAAGATATAGTCTATCTCCAACACTTCCTCGTTAATGCAATTGGACTTACTGTACATTAGTGTACATATGTATGCACATGAGATTAACTATAATATTGCCATTTTACGAACAGTAACTTCAAATCACTATCTTCACAATTCTTTCAATTTTTGGGGTTTATATTGTAAGAATTTGAAATAAAACTTAAATTAAATTGAAAATCAATTCAGACTATAGAATAATTTATCTTTTCTTTTTTCATACTTTAAAATTCATAGTTTTGATCATTGAACTGTATGTATTTTTTCTTTTAAAACTATTCAATGTTTTTCTTTATTGATTACAGCAACACATTTGTAAAAAAAAACTATAAGAAAAATGGTACGAGCGAATGAGGTACTGATTTTCAAAACCTATTTTTTCTGTTCCTGATATTCATTGATTCCATCATCATGTTTCTACCAGGACATTATTTTTCTGGCAGGACATATATCTACCAGGACATATGTTTCTACCAGGACATTATTTCTCTATCAGGACATTATGTTTCTGACAGGACATCTGGTAGAGGTACCTATCTGACATTTGGCCTTTCAGTATCAAAATGCCAGCCCACAATTCGTCCTTCCAGAAACTGTAACTGGACCTTGGTAATTGTGTACTGGAAACTCGTGGATTATTGTATTTGGCAACTAGTGACTGGAAAACTTGTTGCTCGAGTACCAGTTGCTTGATAACTTGTTTTAGAAATACTAGTTACAGTAATACGAGTTGGAAAACTCTAATTTCTGAAATATTACATGCACGAACTCTAGTTGTAGGAATACTATATACAGAAACACTAGTTAGGTACAGAAATATCAGTTACAATATTACTAGTTGTAAGAGATTGAATTGTGAGAATACTAGTTTCAAAAACAGCAGCTGCAAAAAAAAACTAGGTGCTTGAACGGGAGATTCAGAATCTCTGATGGTAGTAACTCTAGTTTGAGAAATTCTAGTTGCAATATCATTCGTTGTGATATCACTAGTTGTAAACTTGTAATTTCTAAAAATATTAACATAAATACTAGTTATTCGAAAGCTAAGTTGTATATTAACAAGTAGCTTGACCTTTACCCTCAGTATTTAAATTCAAAAATAACGTATGAAGTTTCATCATTTCCGAATATATTTTAGTTTATTAGCTACAATTTACTTTTTTCCATTTCCAAAATGTTATTTCATTCTTATTTAGATTTCACTTCCATTCAAGAACAATATGCTCTTTTACTTCAATCACCGTACATATTTGCCTTTATAGTCTATATTTTTTACCCACCTCACATCAAGATAAAAAAACAAAATGAAGGTCAAAGTGATATCAAGTGATCTCTTGGTAAATAAAACAGTTTCACTCACTCCAGTTCCTTGCACGTAAGCACGGCCAATGACCATGTTCTAGAGTGTGGCCGTTAAGTATACCCACTTTAATTTCTCTATTGAACTTAATTGTTGATGATTAACATGTTTAATTTTTTTCATTAAAAACGAATGAAAATACAATTTTTAATAGAAGAGTCTGGCACGGCTGGTGAGATTTTTTGGTCAGATTTTAACAGTTAAATTGGCTCATAATCGAGGAAATGACATCAAAATTTTAAATTGCTTGGCATTAAAATTAAATTATAATTATCAGATAAAGAATAAAGGGTAGTGATATAATAAACATCAAATAACCAGACTCTTGTTATCAGTGAATATCGATCAGACAGAATTCGAAAAAAGTAGTTTAACTTCTTTAAAAAGATCAATTCACTTGATTATTATTTTTAGAGAGATCTGACGTTTGCATGCTCTATACACATCGGATATGCATTGGACATTTGATTTATTATGTTGTATTGATATTTGCTTGCATTTTGCTCTTCAACTACGAGGTCTTATATTTCTAAT
>CANNZV010000828.1:0-22771 GCA_947561585.1 Caprella mutica | reverse complement strand
GTGACTCTTTTCTCTGATAGTACATCATCACAGTGACTCTTTTCTCTGATAGTACATCATTACAGTGACTCTTTTCTCTGATAGTACATCATCACAGTGACTCTTCCCTGATAGTACATCATCACAGTGACTCTTTTCCCAGATAGTACATCATCACATTGACTCTTTTCTCTGATAGTACATCATCACAGTGACTCTTTTCTCAGATAGTATATCATCACAGTGACTCTTTTCTATGATAGTACATCAACACAGTGACTCTTTTTTCTGAAAGTACATCATCACAGTGACACTTTTCTCTGATAGTACATTATCACAGTGACTCTTTTCCCTGATAGTACAACATCACAGTGACTCTATTCTCTGATAGTACATCATCACAGTGACTCTTTTCTCTGATAGTACATCATCACAGTGACTCTTTTCTCTGATAGTACATCATCACAGTGACTCTTTTCCCTGATAGTACAACATCACAGTGACTCTTTTCCCTGATAGTACATCATCACAGTAGTTCTTTTTCGCTGTCTGACTGCTTCTCCTAAGTCCCATGTATTTAATTTCCTTTGACGTCAGTAAAGTAGTTTTGGTTCCCATCCAAACACGTTACGCCCATAATTAACTATTTTATTCTATATTTTTTTTTTGCTATAAACATTTTTCTTATTACATGAGATCATCAACATAAACAAATATGATTACATTTTTGAACATGTAATAATTATTTATAATTCACTTCTCTCCCTTCATTAACAATATATCTTTACTTGGCATGTTTTTTTTTATTAATTTGGCTGTTAAATCAAATTGCTACAAAATGGTCATTTCTGTATTTATTTTCCTTGTCCTCTGGGCATTGTGTTTTTTTTGTATCTTTTTGTTTTTTGAAGGATAGCCAAAAGTCAAACCTGCTTACGGTAAAGTATCAGTTACCAGATGTTAATTTAACTAAATGAAAATATATATATATATATGTTTATTAATTTAATGGAAAAATATATCAAAATATTAAAATGGTTAAGAGAACAAGTCGTATTCAAGAAATATTTTTAACTTGTTATTATATTTCGACGAGGTAAAATATATTAATAAATATTATATTTAGATAATATGAAGTTAAATAAAATTTAGTTTATTTGTTAAATAATAAAAACTGATGACTAGAACTAGAATTTTAACTTTTCGTCAGATTTTTTTAAAATTCGTCCATAGCTTCAATCATTTCCACCAAATTAATTCAACATTTCATTGACTGTTTGTAGATTTTTTTTTCCGTAAGAATATGCAAATTCCTCTATTTTTAATTTCCAGGTAACCATGAATTTACAGTTAAGCCACACTTTTTCTAGTTTTAGGTTCCATTTTCTTTCGTTCGTGACATCGATATTGCAACCTATCTTTTTTTTCAAAACAGTGTACTCGATGTTCCTCATGTATGAGTGCACTTGCACTGCGTATTGGTACACGGATGACCCAAATATGTACAGTTCTTGACTACCTCGGTTCCGGTTAATTTTTCAGTATCATAAAAATCTATTTAAAAAAAAGTATTAATCCATGTTTCATAGCGTGGTAAAAATTCAAAATTTATTGGAGAGAAAATTATGGTGGGGCCATAGAAGAATAGGAATGTTAATCTTCTATGGCCCCACCATAACTGTATATATCTATATACTGTATACACATATTTCAATAAAATATATAAGTAATCTTCAACTTAAAACTTAAAACCATTTAATTAATTTAGATTTAAAATGGTAAAATGTTTTAATGATATAATTATTATCTTCTAAATATAAAAATATCACGTAAAAGTAAAAGTTTAAGTATCATACTTACATTTAAATTACACTGTCTGAACTGTTGGAAATTGGTGTGCCTGAACTGTTGTAAATTGGTATGCCTGAACTTGGTATGCCTGAACAGTGGTAAATTGGTATGCCTGAACTGTTGTAAATTGGTATGCCTGAACTGTTGTAAATTGGTATGCCTGAAATTGGTATGCCTGAACAGTTGTAAATTGGTATGCCTGAAATTGGTATGCCTGAACTGTTGTAAATTGGTATGCCTGAACTGTTGTAAATTGGTATGCCTGAAATTGGTATGTCTGAACTGTTGTAAATTGGTATGCCTGAAATTGGTATGTCTGAACTGTTGTAAATTGGTATTCCTGAACTGTTGTAAATTGGTATGCCTGAACTGTTGTAAATTGGCGGCATATTTGCCTTCCCCCAATCCGTCTGTTTCACCATTTGTCACGTTGTGTGGTTTAGTTTTAATTACTGTGAACTGTGTATAATGAAATAGAAATATGTAAATGATTATATTTAAAACATATAATCAGTTATTTTATTTCATAATTAAACAGTTTTATTTATTTTGTATAATCAAAAAGATTTTTATTTTAATAATTACTTCATTATATAATTAGTTGTATTATATATTTTTGATAATTATTTAACTATCAATGTATTTTTCTTTATTTTAATGAGAATAACTTTATTATGATAATTATCTTACATGATAATTAGTAATGTAATATAATTAGATATTTACTAAATTATTCAATTAACCTAAGTTTAACATTAATATTTAAAATACATATAAACACGTACATCTTCCGACATTTGTTTACCATTTACTGTACAACTATTTTATCTATTATTGTTCCAATTATTCCAATTATTAAAAATGAATCATATTATTGAAACATCCTGTCTACAGTGCAATCTGCACTATGACTGTAAATAGACACGAACATACGCACACACAAACCATCATTGCTTTTTAACTCAGTTTAAAATGGACAGTGTATAGTGATGTACTATTAGACACAGAAGTGTAGTTATGATGTACTATCAGAGAAAATGATGTTATGATGATATACTATCAGAGAAAATGATGTAGTTATGATGTACCTACTATCAGAGAAAATGATGTTGTGATGATATACTATCAGAGAAAATGATGTAGTTATGATGTACTATCAGAGAAAATGATTTAGTGATGATATACTATCAGAGAAAATGATGTAGTTATGATGTACTATCAGAGAAAATGATGTAGTTATGATGTACTATCAGAGAAAATGATGTAGTTATGATGTACTATCAGAGAAAATGATGTAGTTATGATGTACTATCAGAGAAAATGATGTTGTGATGATATACTATCAGAGAAAATGATGTAGTTATGATGTACTATCAGAGAAAATGATGTAGTTATGATGTACTATCAGAGAAAATGATGTAGTTATGATATACTATCAGAGAAAATGATGTAGTTATGATGTACTATCAGAGAAAATGATGTTGTGATGATGTACTATCAGAGAAAATGATGTAGTTATGATGTACTATCAGAGAAAATGATGTTGTGATGATATACTATCAGAGAAAATGATGTAGTTATGATGTACTATCAGAGAAAATGATGTAGTTATGATGTACTATCAGAGAAAATGATGTAGTTATGATGTACTATCAGAGAAAATGATGTAGTTATGATGTACTATCAGAGAAAATGATGTTGTGATGATGTACTATCAGAGAAAATGATGTAGTGATGATATACTTATCAGAGAAAAGGATGTTGTGATGATATACTATCAGAGAAAATGATGTAGTTATGATGTACTATCAGAGAAAATGATGTAGTTATGATGTACTATCAGAGAAAATGATGTAGTTATGATGTACTATCAGAGAAAAAGATGTTGTGATGATGTACTATCAGAGAAAATGATGTAGTTATGATGTACTATCAGAGAAAAAGATGTTGTGATGATGTACTATCAGAGAAAATGATGTTGTGATGATAACTATCAGAGAAAATGATGTAGTTATGATGTACTATCAGAGAAAAAGATGTTGTGATGATGTACTATCAGAGAAAATGATGTTGTGATGATATACTATCAGAGAAAATGATGTAGTGATGACGTACTATCAGAGACAGAAGTGTAGGTATTACATCTGGTACGATTAACATAGTTTCTGTTATTTTATTTTTTACAATGTTTTTAATATTAAAATATTTCATTAAATGAAACATCAAGAATCATTTTTAGATATAAAATTCATTTAGAAATAATACCCGTACCAATATATTTCTTTTTCATTAGTTTTTTAATTAAAATGACAGAGTTACTTCCTATGGTATCGCCTCAAAGGGATGGGGCGGGGAAAAAGCTACTCCGTGTTCCGGTATAGCAGCTGCTGTCCGACTGATACGTAGAAATTAGTTAGGCTTAAAATATACAGGGTTATTACTCAATTGCCGACTGTACTACATTATCGTACAGGATTTTAAATTATTTTATTTTTTTAGAAAATGAATAATGTTATTCGTACCCAAAATAATATACTATGCTATTCGTACCAGAGATATTTAACTATGTTATTCGTACCAGAGTTAATTAACTGTGTTATTCATACCAGAGATAATTAACTATGTTATTCGTACCAGAGCTGATAAGCTATGTTAGATAGTACAATTAGCATTAGATATCTAGTTACCAATTCTACCAACTACAAAGGAGTACTTGTACTTGAATATTTTTTTAGTACAATTTTTAATATTTATCACAAATATCGAAGATTGTATGTATCTCTTCCCCTCTACTGTCTTTTTCTACGAAGTCCTTTTTAAATTTGTTTTGGCGATAGAAGAGGTTTTTTTTCTGAGACTTTTATCTCTTTAGGATTTAGATGATCTCTCTTCTATTCAATAGAGCAGAGGGGCCATAAAGAGTCTTGTCTTCTGCTCTTAAGTCTCTTGTTTTGTGTTTATTATTACACTGTACTGATTCGATGTGAATTAAATAATTGAATAAAAAAAAATTAAGATATTTTTTTATATATTATTTTATGGGATATATCTATGTATATTATCTTTATTTTAATGGAATAATATCATTAAAAAATGAACATATTTATTCTATATTCTTTTAATTGGTATCCATGATACCTGCCAATCATACCAATAAAAATAAAATTTAAATAATTATTTTATTTTTCTTATGAAATGAAAAAAAAAAAAAAATTTATTATTTATGAACGTTTTTCTATAGTTTATTTCTAATAATTAATTCATGCACGATTAACTTCCCTCAAAGAATTTAACTCTCTTTATGTAACAATGACATCACTGTTACATTTCACGGTTGCAGTGACTGCACACGTCACAGCGCAGTGATAACAATGACTCATCACTGTTAAATGAAGTAACGATACCGATATTTTTAATATAAATATTTTTTTTTTTTAAATTAAAATTCAGAACGGTAATTGTTTAACATTTATACTAAATAAAAACTAAACTTTTATAAATGAAAAAAATATAAAAAAAAACTTTTTTAAATATAATAAAATTAAAAATAATTATAATAAAAAAACATTTAGTTAATATGTGTATTTTCGTATTTAAAATGTTTATTTACACTGTATAACATTTTCCCAGGCTCATGTTAATTCTTGTAAACTATTACTTAAATAAAAAGATGTACAATCATCTATAGAGATATCTGTACTTCTTTCTTAAAATATATATGTTTCAAAATTCAAAATAAAAAACATTTTTAACAGAAGTTAAAAAACACAGATTTAATAAAATAAATTCTGTGATTTTGCTTACTTAAAAAACTTACACTTAAGCTTACTTAACAGCTTATTTCGCTATATATAGTACATACATTTACGCAAATATGTATAGTAGAAGTTTATATTAACATGTATGTTTATGTAGGGCTAAGCCAGACATAAGGACACATACAATATACACTATATCTATATTCTATAGTGAGTATAGTGCTTGTAAATGATCAAATTGAACTTTTCCGGCTATTGTTTACTGTATAGAGAGATACTATGGAACATTTACAATGCATTTAAAAAAAAATATTATATCTCAAATATATTGTTTAAAAGTCTGAAAGTTTACTATCGGAAAATCGTCTGTTATTGTCCATTACGGTAAATATTGATGGTATTTAATCGTAAAATATCATAATAAAGACATTAAAACTGTCCGACGAAAAATGATAGACTTTAAGTATTTAAAAACTTATGATAAATTAAGATTGTATTTTCGTCTAATCATTCATTGTTGTAATCAGATGTTTTTTTAATTATCGATTATAATTACTGATAGAAACATAACGATCGTTGATTAAAAAAAATTCTACAAATTTTCGACGTTTTATTTATTTATGAGTGCACGGGAAAGTAGGTGTTAGTATAGGTCATAATTTTTATTTATTATTTTTATTTTTTATATATATATATTTTTATCTTTTTTCTAAGTCAAATATAGACCTCTAAAGGTCAGATTGTTTCATGATCATGTTCCGATTACTGTGAGTGTCAAATTATGCCGCCACGTTAGTTATCTTTTCTTTTTCACACAAGGTGGGTGTGGTGTGTACAGTCAGTTACAAGAGTTTGCTCTATTTTGTGAACGACTGTACGTTATAGTATTTCAGTATAGTCTTCTGAAATTAGTATCACGTTTTTAGCATCAATGTTTGTGAGATAAATTATGAATTATTGATCTGTTTCACATCTTCGGTCATATAAGAAAAAGGGATATAATAATTAATTATATTTTAATTTTAATTGATATTCAAGATGCTTGCAGGTATCATGGATACCAATTAAAATCATAATTATATTAGAATCTATCGTTTTTTTCCTTTATGAGAACAGAGGTAAAACTGACCGATAATTCGTAACTTACCATCTTTAAACTATAATTAATTTATAATTTCATTTGTATTGTTATATATTTTATCATACAATCATGGAGTAATTAATATATACTCTTATTATAAAAACTAAAATATATTTTCCTTATGTGATCGAAAATGCGGAACCGTTGAATATCTCAGAATTCACCCTAGTTACATCTAGGAAGCGTTTTCTCATGTTCACATTCAGTTACGTTTGACCCTCACACTAGACATCTAAATAGCAACTTTTTCCACCACATTCTACATCAATTCTGAGAGACGTTGGTAAATAAAATCATATTAACGTTGATTATAGTCGTATGTTAAAAAAACATCTATCTTTAAAATAATTAAGAAAATTCAAATAATTTTCTATTGTATTTTTAAAATTCATGAAAAAATATCTTGACGATAATTTCCAAAATTTGATATTTAGTGATATTGTAACTATAAAAATGTTAGTCTCTCATCTTTCGTCGGACATTCTTGACAAAAATAGCCTGACGATAATTTCTGAAAATTGGAAGTTTTACGATAAAGTACCATCACTATTTAAAGTACCAGACAATTATAGACGATCTGGCCTTAGAAAAAATTCAACTAAGTGCTGGCTGACCTGATGTTATACGTGTGCATGTTGGCCCATTTCAGGATATAATTCGTAAAGTGAGCTATGTGACATGAGCCACGTTCTGAACGTAGAGCTGTTGGTAAAAAAGATCTTCCTTATTAAAGAGTTCATGCATTTGGGCTTTAATTTGATGAACATATATGGTGTCCGTGGTTAGTTACTAACTACATGATTTTTATCTAGTTAAGTGCGGGAAATTTTATTATAGATTCTGGAAGATCACGGTATATTATGGTAGGCTACAGGAGATATTATGGTAGGATATAGGAGAGAAAAGTGAAGGTAAATAATTATAGTGGAAAGAATACTTAAAGGTTGTTGAAGATTTTTTTAAATACTGTCATGGTATAATACTAACATTTTTCTGTAATTTAAAATGGTAGTTATTCTAAGATTTTTTTAATTTTATCATATTATTCAGTAATTATCTTCTCTGCATCTTAAGCATAGTCTCAGACAAAAGGCATAGGTAGCCACTTTCCTTTCTCTAAAGTCCCTTGTATTTGATTCCCTTTAGAGGTCAGCGATATGGCCTCTGTTTCCGAAGCAGACGTTCAAGCCCCATTAGCTTAATTAACCTGGGCCCTCTAAGTACTAATTACTTGTCTTTGCATTACCATTAAACTGATTAGCACTTCTAAACTTCTAAAGCTAATGTCTTCATTTTCTAATTTATTCTAATTAATACATTAAGTTATCCAAATAGTGTAAATACAAGGGACTGGAAGGAGCAGTCAGAAGGGAAAGTGGCTCCATGAATAAAATCAATGATAATACCTTATTTATTTAGATAAAAACTAATTTATCTTGAAAACAGTTAGACAAAATAATGCATATATACGAATAAGAAGTTTAATATGACTAGTATAAATATCGTCCAAGACCAAAAAAAAATTCAATACAGAACGTATGTGTTATACGAACAGTTAATTAGTGTTAATTAATAGTAATATTGACTAATTAGTAATTAGTGAAGGTGATTAACTTTATAGAGCTTCACAATATTAATGAACTCATTGTTTCACTTTTTCTCGTTAAAATTGCTATACATTTATTATATCTTTGAATATCATAGTAAATAGTTTTATTTTATTATTATAGAAGGTATAAAGTAGTTATTTACTTTCTTATGGCAAAAGTGAAACTGACCGACTACTTTCTATTGCGGTACCCACAGACTACTAAAAACCTTAGAAACTCTGTGGTGACGATAGAGCTGTGACGTCACTAGAGCAACACTTTTAAAATATCATTTATTGCATACTGACTTTAAAACTAAATAGATATAATATTTATTTGATACAGTAATATTAATTAATAAGTTAGTGTAGCCTTAATACTCTAATTACCGTAAATCTGAGGTTAAACTGTTGTTTTTATGACGTCAGGGGAACAAAAAATCCTCAATTGTCAGGATAGTCAAATAATTCATGTTTTTTGCCTTGAAAGTAAGTCTTCAGATATGCCGCACACGTACTCCACTACCAGCATTTGAATTCAAGGTAGACGCTGCCCGTCTAGTGGGCTTGAATTTAATTTCTATTTAGCCACCACACATGACATTTTAACTACGAGGTGGTATATATATATACCATAATGTAACCATAAACCACCTATATCTTGAAATAAAATCTGTACCACATTGAAAGTGTTGATCTAACTTTGTTGAAATACAGTGAAAATCCTGAGTTATGAAGTATTGGTTATTTCATAACTCAGAGCCACTTCATATCTCGGGTGCACTACATAGTTTTCTATAAATCATAGAAAACTATGGTCATTGAGATGACGCAATTCTTGACGTATATCATTTTCTATAATTCAAACATAGAAAACTACTTCATAACTCAGGTCCCCATTGCTACTTCATAACTCAGGTCCCCATTACTACTTCATAACTCAGGTCCCCATTACTAATTCATAACTCAGGTCCCCATTACTACTTCATAACTCAGAAGTCTACCTTTAATAGTTTTACATTTACTCTCTACTAGTGAAAGTTTTTATCACACTAGTCCTTCACTAGTGTTCATCCCTTAAGCCTACATGTATTTATTTATATTTAGGTATATAAAGCATTATAAGGTCTGTAAATATAGAAGGCATTCCTCATGACTTACCATCTATTTTCCCCTTGACCTTATGTATATCATGAGGCAATGACTTGACACTTTTTAAACTGGAGCGATTTATTAAAGGTTGGTCTTTTTAATATTCTTCCATCTTAATTTATACTGCTAATTCGTATTTAATTATTAAATTATGTTTATCATCTGTATGCTATTATACTTACAATGATTAAAAGTTAACTGTTATAAAATAAATAACCCTGAACATTATAAAATTCACAAATTCTTAAATAAATGTAATTGTGTACTTTATCACATTACCATATATTACAGCCATTCATTATAAACAAAATAACAACTTTAACTATTTCCTGTATATATATTTACTGTATATGTTCAATTGTTCACACTTATCATCTAGTCAAAATGTTCAGATAATTAGGCATGACGTCACACTCTCCGAATGGTTATTACTTTTCCAATGTTCAAAAAATTAAGCATGATGTTACACTTTCCGAATGGTTATCATTTTCCCAATGTTCAGATAAATAAGCATGAAGTTACATTTTCCGAATAGTTATCATTTTCCCAATGTTCAGATAAATAAGCATAAAGTTACATTTTCCGGATGGTTATCATTTTCCCAATGCTCAAAAAATTAGGCATGAAGTTACATTTTCCGAATGGTTATCATTTTCCCAATGTTCAGTTAAATAAGCGTGACGTCTCTCTTTCCGAATGGTTATCATTTTTCCTTTAAAGGTTAAGTCAGCTGAGTGTATCAATGCGCAAGGTTGATTTTAATGTCATGTGGTGATGCAACTGATATATACACACATTCATATTTACGGGGAAATTCATAATGGTGATCTATACGGTGGGAAAAAATCAGTTCTTAAAAATGGTTATTTTTCATTTTTCTGCTACCTATTTTGTTATCTGTTAAAAATAATTTGTGAGAAATAATATAAACTTATTATTTTTTTCATTGGCTATTTTTCATACTTCTGTTACCTATTTTGTTATTTTATGCTTAAAAACAATTTATACTTATGGACTTGAAGCGTAGATTTATATACTAATAAATTAATTTAATTAAACATTAACAATACCTGATATATCCACCAATGCCATAAATATATTATCATACAGATTTAAAGAAATGTTTTTATAGTTTTAAAAGCTCATTCCTCATTTAATTTCACGCAATTTTTCATGTTCCGTTTTATAGTCAAGCCAATTACTTTATTTTCCGGAAACACCTTATAATAAAGGCAGGTAAGAGTAGTTAATTACAAGGTATGCCTCAGGTGGTAATATACATACATGTATATGTATTTTATATGCTTGCAAAAATATAACAGAAGCAGCGTTTATAATATGGAAATTACTGCAAAAAAGTCACGAAGGAAAAAATTATAAAAGCTGCGATAAATAATTCTTTTTGTTAACATCGTAATTATAAAATATTGAGTATTTATGGAAATATTTCGTAATTTAAAATATATTTATAAAAAAAAAATATTTTATTTTCATATCTTCTTTATATTCTTGAATCTAATTAGAATCAATGAGATTTTTTACATTTATAAAAAAACTTACATTCATATTTTTTTTGTGTTTAACGAAAAAATTTGTTGTTTTAAATTTTTAGATACAATTTTTATGAGCTTCCAGTCGTAGTTTTCAGTTAAGCTGTTTTTACATTAATTAATTATTTATGGTTTTTCCCTTAGATGTTTTTGCGCAGTCTTGACATTTGGATGCTCTTTTTATCCAGTACCATTATATTCCAATAAAAAAACTTTTAGCGACCAAAGAAACAAAGAGTAGGTACAATAAAAATGTTACAGATAATCAATAAAAAAAGAATATGTTTCTTTTATCTGCCAATGTTATTATTCAGAGATGAAAGAAAATAATAAGAAAATAGAAATTAGTTATAAACTCTAAAATTGTAACCCAATCAAGTTGTTTCCAATTCCCCCTCCACCCCTTTTTCCTATAAAAATACTAAATAACCATCTTCTCCATCTAAATCATAACAATCCTCTTCCCTCATTTAAATCTTGACCCTTTCCTCCCCCCTCTAAATCCTAAAAAAACATCCCCCTCCATCTAAATCCTAAAAAACCCTGCCTCCCCCCACCTAAATCCTAAAAAAACCTGCCCTCCCCCCCATCTAAATCCCAACAAGCCCCCTCATATCCGTAAAGGCCTCACCAATCAAAATATCGAACACTCCGATATCGAAAACCTATGACCGGACCTGACATTAGTCAAATTGTGTGTCTGTATGTTTGTTTGCGTTGTTGTGTAACCCTTGGTTGTTTATTGGTCACTATAGTGACCATCTAATAGGGTAACTACTCAATTACCGTATGCTCACAGTTACCGTACAAGGGGCGTTAACATCAGTCATTAGCCAAACTGAATGTTGAAAAATATTCGAAACCTATCATGACGTAACACAAAGTTTACGGTAACTGTAAACAGTCGGTAATTCAGTCGCTACCCTGTATAATTTTCATGTATCTATCTTATAAATATTATGTAAATTAACTCATATATGAAATATTATATAAATATAAAGGCTTCATGCAATAAACGGTTTATTTGTTAGTAATGTTTTGGTAGAAATATATACCATACGGGTAAGAAATTGTGACAACATGATTGAAGAAAAGAATACATGGATATGAATATTTTTTTCTGGTAAAGTTTAGTGCAGTGGTGTAAAAATATACCTCACCTTGTCTGAAATTATTAATCCAGTTCTTTTGACGTAATTTCAGCTCTAATTCAACGTAATGAGTGTACCATTGGTGCTATTATGACGTCAGAGTCAGGAGTAAAAATAGCTATATTCTGTAATATAGAGGCATTGTGGCAATTTCAGTAAAATATTTCATTCAACTGAACAATATAACATTTTCCACTCTATCCTGTTTTCGAATAGTGATTTTTTTTCATATATTTTTTCGCTACCAAAATTTAGTTTTTACAGCCTTTTTTCTACTTTTTTCTAACTTTCATTTTATTATGATCAATTAATTTTTTTGAGTCATTATGTAGGTCAATACTGTAAAAGTCAACAAGAAATCTTTAAGCTTCTGTATGTGCTTTCATTTTTTAACTTATTTAGAGTTGAAATATAATTGATTTAAAATTAATTTATTTATTTTATAACCCATAGAAAAACCTAATTTACTCACATTTGCTTATCTTTCTTAGGAATTTATTTACCTCTTGTAGAGTAAATGATATCTATTTTATCCTCAACCTGCAAGAAATTTATCCTTTCTTGTGTTTGGATTTTCTTTATTTGGGATAATTTTTTTCGAATTCAACCTCTATTATTGTTTTACGGTACAATTGCCAGAAATTACCCTACACATAGATTCATTCCTCCTTATTTTGGGGTAAAATTATTCCTCTCTATTTTAGGGTAAAATCATTCGCTTCTATTTAAGGGTATATTATTTCCTCCCTATTTTAGGGTATATTATTTCCTCCCTATTTTAGGTCATATTATTTCCTCCCTATTTTAGGTCATATTATTTCCTCCCAATTTTAGGGTACATTATTTCCTCCCTATTCTGGGTAAATTCATCCCTTTTCCCCATTTTCGATATTCCCCACCACACTTTATTACAGTGTGCCAATATTTGCCTGCCTAGATACGGAAATTATTTTCTTTCTTTATTAGAACTGAGTCTATTTTGTGAATAGAAAATCCTTTTGCCTTCTTCCTATTGATGTAAACTTTATACCATTTACTTATAGTTACATATCGTTACATATCGTTACTTATGGTTACTTGAATTTATTTTTATTTTTACTTATATTCACTTTTATTTCATGAAGTTACTTATAATTACTTGTATTTACTTGTGTTTACTAATATTTACTTATAGTTACTTATATTTACTACTTTTTACTTATATTTACTTATAGTTATTTACATTTACTTTTATTTACCTATATTTAAACTTCACGGTGCATGGGTGGTATATATGTATTGTATACCTCCTCCACGTAGTAAAACTGTTGAAGGTAAATGACTTGATACTTTAGTTTTAATTTGTTCAATTAATTCTCTAATTATCTTAATTACCTCCAGCTATTAATTTAATGACTGCTGGATTTTCTCACGTAATTCTTATCTTTAAATTCACTTTCTAACTACCAGTTTACGTTACATTATTTAAACCAAATAAAATAAAATGCCAAAAAAATTTCTTGTCAAGTGCTTCCTTTTAACCATTCGCTGCTTGGTGTGCCATATGCGGTACAAAATAATTCAGATCGGAAAATATATTTACATCATTTTTTAACTTCAATTTTTGTTTCATAATTATGTGATATTTCCATGATTTAAAATTTCAATTTTATTCGATTTTTTCATGATTTGGTAGAAAAGATCCATCGTGAACTGTAAATAAATTTAAGTGTTTAGACAACAAATCAAAATCATACATCTCCATATAAATAATTATTTCATCACCACACTGAGTGTTTTTACACTCCATCACACGATCGACTGTCTGCGTCTTCTTCTCCAAAGTCCCTTGCAAAGTTTCTCTTATCAGGCAGCAGAGTGAGGAAGAAGTTACCAACTGTGGAAGAAACTTTGTTGCTAAGAGTTATGAGATGCTGTTGAGGACCTTACTTTTTGAAGAATGGCCTTACTTTTGACCTTACTTTTTGAAGAATGGCCTTACTTTTGACCTTACTTTTTGAAGAATGGCCTTACTTTTGACCTTACTTTTTGAAGAATGGCCTTACTTTTGACCTTACTTTTTGAAGAATGGCCTTACTTTTGACCTTACTTTTTGAAGAATGGCCTTACTTTTGACCTTATTTTTTGAAAAAAAAGGTCTTACTTTAGACATCACTTATGACTTTACTTTATGAAGAATGGCATTTTTTGACGGAGGTTTCAGAACCTTTTATATTTATTTCATTTCACAATAAACATCAAGAACGTACACAATAAACATCAAGAACGTACACAATAAACACCAAGAACGTATACAATAAACATCAAGAACGTTCACAATGAACATCAAGAACGTATACAATAAACATCAAGAACGCACACAATAAACATCAAGAACATACACAATAAACATCAAGAACATTCACAATTAACATCTCTTTATAGTTTAATCCATCCGATGATAGCCCTAAAGTTCTTCACATCAAATACTTGTTAATTTGGTCATTCTATCAGATTTGCCTCACATATACGGGCTCCATTCATCGATTAACAGAGTGCTGCTGTACTTACTTGTCTGCAATTAACCATGTAAGGAGATACCCATGCTATTTGATTGAACTCACTCTTTGTGATTTGATGTACTCTACAGTACATGCACAGTACAGTAGTACAGTACAGTACAGTACATGTACATTACAATACATTAACATAGAGAAATGTGTATCAAGAAAATGTTAAAACTGTAAAGGATTCGTCAGAAAAATATTTGTACAAAACCTGTTTTTTATTTTTAAGGTTACTTTGTGAGCTGTGTACTATATTATATTGAATATAATTTCTTGGTTTTATTATTGATATTGTTGCAGTTAATTGATTAACATTTAATTCAGTTGAATACAATGTTAGGAGTCACTACTAATTTCACAAACCATGTTCTCTAATATCCTATTATTTTAAAATGTGAAGATAATATTTCGCTATGTACCCAAATAAATTTTAAAATATCTACAGAAATTACAATTAGTAAAGTTACCTTTCGAAATTAATAAACTAGGAAAAAATTATTAACATGTTTACTTTTCTTTGATATTCAAGCTCTAAAACTGAGGAATTTATTTCATTAAACTTTGTATTTCAAAGTACTATCTACTTGCGCATTTCTAACATTCTACTCCATTTCAGTTACGTAGACTGAGGTTAAATCTCTTACATTAGAATATAATAAAGTGTGAGATATACTTTTCCACTCCTTGCGAAATACATTAGTTAATTAGCCATATAATGCAGACTGTGGTTACGCTCCTTTTGTCTTCACATGCTTGCACTGTTCGTTATGTGATATTTAATGTCGTAATGGAGGATTGTGGTGAATTTAGAAGTTCAAAGTTTACCAAAGCTTAGTAGCATATAGTCATTTTGAAATATCACGTTATTATTTACAAGGTGCTTTTTAATTAATTTAACTATCAGATTGTGAATTTAGAAAACACGCTTCAACTATTCTCATAATTAGGTTTTTCTGTGTGTGATGAATAAATTAAGTACATGAACTTGTTCCCTATTTGGGACACTATTGCAGTAATCCAAGAAAGGTCGTGGTTAAGTTTTACCCTTTCTTTCCAGTACAAGGTTCGATTCCAGATAATCTAGTCAGAATATATTATATCTTTATAGTCCAAGTTTTCATTGTCCGAAAGAATGTTTGAGGTCACTGAACTCGTCTGTGATTGCCAAATATTCTCACATCTAAATGAATTTTTAACGACTGTGCAGTAGAGTCGTAATTCACACTTACTCACACTACTTCTAACCCTTTAAACATTCTATGCGCATGGCGTGATGCTCATGGACAAGCACTTCCATCATAATATAAGTTAAACCTTAGAACTATCCTAACAGATTGGTATAGTAATAACAAACTGAATACAATAGAAAGTTAAGTTATAAGCCATTAACGTCATTAGATTATTTTACCGCAGTCTCCATAGATTGAAATTTTGTGGCCACCACTTCTTCGTTGTCTCTAATTTACATTCGTTACTATTGATTTCTAATTCTCTGTGATCGATGGTTGCCACAACTCTAAACCCGTAATTACTAACTCATAAGTTTACTGTGCACCTAGCTTGCATTATAGCTAGCTAGCTTTCTTTCTACCTACCTTAATTTCAAGCCACTTAGATACCATCTTACAAATCTTTCTTGCTACCTAACTATATTTATCTGGCTTTCTGCCCAGCTACCGAGTTTGCTACCTAATTATTTATATATTTAGTTTGTTATCTGTCTAGTTTTCTTCCTAATTTTCTATCTATATAACTTGCTACCTATCTATCTAGGCTGTTATCTATCTACCTAGCTTGCTTCCTTACTATCTACCTAGCTTGCGGCCTAGCTATTTAGCAACTTGCCTTTCTAGTTACCTACCTAGTTTGATTGATGAAACAAGCCTCTATCTCTTTGAAACGAAATATCATTTATAATTTCAATGTGCATTTTCGTAACCGTCACTTTCATATCTACTCAGTTATATTGAGCAGTCCGTTATACTTTCACTCGAATAATTACTATAAGAATAAAGTAGAACTGTTCAAGCTAAATACTGCGTAGTGATCTATCCATCTTTCAATCATCATATTCTCATGATTACTCACTATATACATACGCTTTTAGAGCCTTCAACCATGTCAGCGTTCGATACTATTAATATTAAATTAAGTTAAACTGATGAAAAAACCATAGAACGCGACTCCACTTGTTATCAACAAACATGGAATATAATCATTTTAATACAAACATAACCACTAGAGTAATCAGTAAAGTACGTTTTACACTACACGTCAATATTTACTAGCAGTATATTAGTATATAGTAGTGCTATATATGTAGCTATATGTACATAGTTAATAATGCACTTTCGACACACATTCAACGAAGCGTAGTGAACTCTCCCGCCAAAGCTACCGTAAATACGATAATAATTCGTTACTCACGCTCACGCACGCACTGACACACGCCCTTTCATTGATTGAGAATCACTCCGCGTACTATGTCTTGCTCCACGCCTCATACGCTTGCTACTATATCATGCAGCGTAAAATGTAGTACTCCGCGTACAAAGTATTACTCCGCGTACTTTGTATTGCTCCGCGCCTCATTCGCTTGCTACTATATCACTCTGCGTACTATGTATTACTCCGCGCCTCATAGATTAGCTACTATAGTACTCTGCGTACCATGTATTACTCCGCTCCTCTAAGATAGCTAATGTAGTACTCCGCGTACTATTTATTACTCCGCGTACCATGTATTATTTCGTGTGATATTTATTACTCCGCGCCTAATATGTTTGTTTTTATATTACTCCGCGTACAATATATTTATCCGTGCTTAATACGTTTGCTATTATACACTCCGCGTTTCTTATTTATGAATGTGATATCTACATGTACTTCTTAATGGCAAGCAAGAATTTCCATTAACTTTCAATATGATAAAAAAATATTAAAATAATCACAAAAATGGACAACAGGTGATATAAAAAAGCATTATCCCTCTCTCACTAAGTAGTTCTTTCCAATGAAGGTATAAACTAATCCCATTGTATTTTTATGATTAGATTAACTTCAGTGTATCATAAAACATGCTCATCTTTATTTCAGTACTGGATATTGAGGTCGTACCTTCTATATTAACTTCTCAGAAGCACAGGGTAGCAAAGCTCTATGATTTCTTGCATCGTTTATGAGCTCTTAGAAATAGTACTTTAGTTTTGAACTGATATATTATTTTAGGTATGAATTAGTGTTATTAGTTATTGAGGCCACACTAAACTAATTGCATCAATACAAGGTTGAAAACTAGTAACCGTGAATAATAAAACAGCTATTCACCCTATCAGTAACTTTTAAGATATATCCAATGAACTTGACATTGTTTTTAAATACTTAACCTGATTTACAATCTCCATGGTGAACTTGATAAGTTATTGCTACTGATTTATAGGGTTCTGATAGAGAGATAGATCTTGAAAATATCATAGACTGAACGAAACGAAAAGGTATCGAATACTATATACCTCTGGTGTAGAACAATTCAATCCTTTTAATTCTCTCCATCTATAATATATTCAGGATCTATGATTTTAGAAACATGCTGCCAGAACCCTACTGATTTACTTCATAGTAACCATGTAAGTCGCCCTTCTTTCAAACCTATTTAGGCTTCACTAGGTAACTGAAGGCTGAAACCGTAAAATATATTATGGCCTGACAAAGAAACCACTGCTATTTTCCTCCTTTGTTGCACACCAATCGATGATGTAGCTAGAGTCCTAGCTTGAATGTATGGCTGATTCTGAAGCCTGGAATGCGTAGAGCTTTCACGTAATGGGTCATTGTGAGTTAAAATGATGATAGTACGTGATTTGTCTTCACATAATGTGGGATATTTTCTTTATTATCTATCTGTATTAAACAGCATTTAATAATTGGATTAAAGCTGCAATTATTCAAGACTAAAGTAAAACGGCAATTCATAACTAAAGTAAAACAGCAATTCATAACTAAAGTAAAACAGCAAATCATATTTAAGTTAAAACAGCAATCCATAACTGCATTAATTTTGCATTTCACAGCTAAAGTAAAACAACAATTCATAACTAAAGTAAAACAGCAATTCATAACTAAGGTAACTAAGGTCATGACTAATGTAAAACAGCAATTCATAACTAAGGTCATGACTAATGTAAAACAGCAATTCATAACTAAGGTAACTAAGGTCATGACTAATGTAAAACAGCAATTCATAACTAAGGTAACTAAGGTCATGACTAATGTAAAACAGCAATTCATAACTAAGGTAACTAAGGTCATGACTAATGTAAAACAGCAATTCATAACTAAGGTAACTAAAGTCATGACTAATGTAAAACAGCAATTCATATCAAAATGGAACCAACACCGTTTTTTATTTCTAATTAATCAAATTCATATTATAAATCACAGTACGATGGTATTCCTAAGACTTTCATTGGTACTATTTAAGATTTCAAAATTTCCTCATTCTCTGGTATGTACAGTCGAGAAAACAAGTTTCTTCACAGTGATAGTGACAGTACAAGGCTGATATTACATCGAAATTAGTTTCCAATACCGCCATCAAAGATCTAGTGGAATGCTACTGTCGAAATTGACTGAAACAAACATGACTGTGTTGCGTAAATGAACGAAAACATGTGTGTATCATCTGAAACATGTGTGTATCATCTGAAACAAGTGTGTATCATCTGAAACAAGTGTGTATCATCTGAAACATGAGTGTATCATCTGAAACGTGTGTGTATCATCTGAAACACGTGTGTATCGTCTGAAACAAGTGTGTATCATCTGAAACAAGTGTGTATCATCTGAAACATGAGTGTATCATCTGAAACGTGTGTGTATAACCTAAAACATGCGTATCACCTAAAACATGTGTATCACCTAATACATGTGTATCACCTAAAACAAGCGTGTATCACCTAAAACATGTGTGTATCACCTAAAACATTCGTCTGTTGCCTAAAGCAGGTGTATTTCACCGATAAAAACATGTGTAATAACGGTTTCCCAGGTAACTAAATAAAAGTAAATTTTTCATATGAAAGGTTATACAGAAAATATGTTATCACTTAATTAATAGATAAGCATGGTCACTATAAGGAGAATTGGTCGTACTAAACGCTAATCTTGTTCAGATATCATCCAATGTGATGGCTACTGGCCCCATTTCATAGAAAGTTAAGTAACTGATGTGTCTTTCAGTGGGTGATGTGACCGCAAATTGAACCTTTGACCAATTGCTAGAAAGTTGGGGTGTTGGTTCGGGGGAGGGTTGTTATGATGGGTGGGGGGGGGGGGTTGTTATGATTTGATTGAGTGGGAGGTGTGCAGTTTGAAATTAGATATTTTTGATGGGGGATTGTTATGTTGATGGTATTATTATTACGTACTCCTGTATAGTATAAATATCATCACATACGTACGTACAACTATAAATAACTAAAACTATATCTTGGCACAACTGTAAATATATATACCTGAGAAACTGTTTGTCCATTAATTTAATAATTCCTATAACACTCAAATATATATCCTTTATTCTCTAGTATTCTCGCTATATAATATTCACTTTCTCCCACTATTTTACTATAGAGAATAAATATTTACTTATATATATATATATATATATATTAAGGCGACATTTCGTTATTTAACTTTCCTGGAGTTTCTTAAGTTTCATTTATATCCTTTAAATTATGATTGACTACATTTGTGAGAGCGGAATATTTATTTAATAATATAATTTACTTTCTTTTTATGTTAAAATGAATGTTTGTTTTTTAATACTGAAAAAAAAAAATCTTTTTTTTTATTTAGTTTTATTTGGTGAAAATTATATTAACCTATATTTTATTACTTAATATATAGATATGTTTAGTGATACTTAGGCCTACGTAATATGCGGGATATAGTTCATATATGGCCTATACACTATATCAGCTTTAAATTGGCTGAATTAAGGCTTGTAAAGATCCTATAAATAACATATATGTTGCTTTATTATTATTTGATAAAATATGAACCACTTTTATTGATGATGGTACATATGTGATGGAACTTATGTGATGGTACTTATGCACTGCAATTTATGGTTAAATGAATATATATCATATATATGGCAATAGTTGTCATTCATATTCTATTCCATAAATATATATTTCACAACACCTACTTATTTATATATTATATATTTATCCACGTATATAATTATATATATTTCATAATAAAATAATTTTAATGTACTGACTTAATTTCCTTCTTTTGTAAAGCTATATTCATTATATATGTATAAGTCGATATGAATTACTTGGAATATTCCATAACTTTAATTCCAATATTCCGGGAATACTGAACAAAAACACACGTGACAATTCTAACTTGTATTCATTGGAAAATGTACTTAGTGCTTACAGAAAATGAATGTAATTCAAGTAAGGGTTTTATCATAATTTTTTTTTTGGTTCAAAAGAAGTGCGTTAAAAAATTTATATTCTTTTATTTTTTTTTTTAACAGAAAGTAAAATAATTTAAAACCATTTAAAAAAATGATTTTTATAATTATATTACATGGATATCAATTTAAATAATAAAATAAATGATATATAATTTTTGTTCCCCACACAATGAATATATTTTAATATTTTAATCCATTTTTTTTAAATCATAATCTATTGAGATTTCCAGATGGTTTTTAATTTGCATCTTATATTCAACACTTAACCCTAAAATAATATATTGACTATTATATTTATTTATAGCGTAAATAAAATAATTAAAAAACCTTTTTATTTTTTTCAGATCTCTAATTTTCTCTTACGATGGGCGAAGATTCGAAACCAAAAGGTGAGAAAGTGGTGATAAAGATGGTGAAAGGTGTAAATGGTGAGAGAAGAAAATGGTGATAAAGATGGTGAGATGAGTAAATGGTGATAAAGATGGTGAGAGAAGAAAATGGTGATAAAGATGGTGAGAGGAGTAAATGGTGATAAAGATGGTGAGAGAAGAAAATGGTGATAAAGATGGTGAGAGGAGTAAATGGTGATAAAGATGGTGAGAAAAGTAAATGGTGATAAAGATGGTGAGAGAAGTAAATGGTGATAAAGATGGTGAGAGAAGTAAATGGTGATGAAGATTGTGAAAGAAGTAAATGGTGATAAAGATGGTGAGAGAAGAAAATGGTGATAAAGATGGTGAAAGAAGTAAATGGTGATAAAGATGGTGAAATAAGTGAATAGTGATAAAGATGGTGAAAGAAGTAAGTGGAGATAAAGATGGTGAGAAAATGGTAAGAAAATGGTGATAATATAAACCCAGTAAGAAATTATGTAGGAGCCATAGCTAGAACATTAAGATCTCACCTCTTAATCTTCTATGGCCCCACCATAACTTACTACCTGGGTAATATTATTTAAATAATTTATATAAAAGGTAAGCTTATCGGAAAAAAAATATATTTTTTTTTATGATTTCAAATTAGCAGTATTATATTTCCTATAAGTTATCGGTTCCACTATTTCAATTTAAGTTTTGTTGGTCTAAACTATCTACCAATGTTTCAAAAAATATATTTTAGTAATATATTGTTATTGAAAACAATTAAACTGTTATCTAAAAATGATAACAATTTGATCTAACTGAATTGTGATTCCGGTAACTTTTTCTTCTACACTATTTTGTATATTTTGATATGTTTAATATTTTTTCATTATATTTTTCATAAAAACTTTCATTTGTAACTTTTTCATATGTTCATAATGAAAATTGTACATTCATATAGTTATCATAATAAGACATATATGAAAAGATAAAATTGTATTGATAACATGTACATATTATTGTATTTAGGTGATTATACGTATGATATTGTACTAAATATTAGTACTTATTTGTACAATATATCTAACTACCTTTTATATCTTATTTTATCAATAATACACTATTTTATCAATAATGCACTATTTTATCAATAATACTCTATTTGATCAATAATACACTATTTGATCAATAATACACTATTTG